>JAGVVM010008898.1:0-16426 GCA_019149425.1 Psidium friedrichsthalianum
TTATTTCCCCTTGTTGTGTTCCAATCTCTTTCTATCCCCTTTTTGTTGAAGGGTGTTTAAATTGATTCCTCTGGCATTTATCTCTGTGCGTTGGCTAGGTTGGCGACAAGTCCTACGATATCGTAATCTTAAACAACCACCGTGGTTGAGTTGTCGCGCTCTCATAGGGTTGGGACGTGACATATTCGCACTCAATGGTGGTGTGGTTTGTTGGAAAAGTTCTAAATAAAGAATAAACCATTGATTCCACCATTGAGGCAGAGTATGTGGTGGCTTTTGAAGTTGCAAAAGAAGTGGGATGGATGAAGAAGATCATCTAGAGCTTAGAGTTATTCCATCAATTGAGTAGCCGATTACATTATTTTGCGATAATAATGTGGCGATCGCTCAAGCGAACTAGTGGAGATCTCATCAAAGGTCCAAGTATTTTGAAAGGTGCTTCCATCTTATCCAAGAGATTGTTGGGAGAGGCAACATCTTCTTGCAAAAAAATTACATTCGCATAAAACATCACACATCCCTTCACCAAGGCCTTACCATAATTTGTATTTGAAAGACACATTGATAGAATGGTTTGAAATACCAGCATGGATGGCTTTCGGCAAGTGAGAGATTTGTTAGGTGAATGCGCTAAAGCAACCATGCACTGGTTGTATTTTCGACATTTCATTGTACTTTCAATCATATTAATGGCAAAGACATGTTCATTCATTTTATCCATGGGTTTAAAATAAATGAAGTTTATAAGATCAGTTCTGACTAAACCTATTCTTGAGACATCGACAATATGTGTGATAGGTTATTAGTTAGACTATCTTTAAACTATTCCTAGTCAATGGATCGTTCAGTGGATGTCAATGATCCTGTTGATACTGGTACATTCTAAACTTTTCCATTGAGTATTCGATATTCGAGGGAATGTTGAGCCACAAGTCCTTGCACAAAATATGTCCAAATTAGAGGCTGATGCTTGTATCAGACGAGTTCATTGACCATGACACACGCTGAAGATGGCAAGCATAGAAAGCTTCGAGCAGGGTCAACATCTAAATGTTCACGCTTTGATCAGGTGTAAATGATCCTTAGACTGAGGGATGATGATAACTTGTATTTCCAATGGCTATAGTTCACAGGGCGCACATTAACGAGCCATCGATCCACCTCTATATTGATAGTTATGGTTTATCACGTACGAATTCATATGCATGCGCAATAGTGGGATATTTCCTTCTTATATACGAGGTTGATGCACGATGTGATATAATAGTGGACAATGTATGAAAAATCCTCGGTTGGGGTTGTAATTAGGAATGTCTTGAGATTATGAATGTCAAATAGATCTGGCATATGATTAAATTGACGACTTGACTAATAATCCATGGCCATTATTCGATCAAGGCATGGCAAGACATAAGGATTGAATTACATTATAGCCAAAGTTGATAGGCTTATTATGTTTTTACAACATTCATAATATATGGGTAGTCATGATATATTGCTAGATATTACTCATGACTTGTGGGACTTAGAAAATTATTAGAGATAATTAATTCTCTAGATGATACTAATATGTTAGTATATGTCATACTGCTAGCTCAATAACCTAAAGATGTCACCCACCCCCGCCCCCCATGTAAAGGTCTTTACAATCATGACTATGGATAATCAAACAAAATTAGATCAAATGGCAATCGATTCTAAGTTCTAATTGCAAACGAATAAGTATATGATACAGGCATGACCTCAAGATAATGTCATACTAATGCGATATCTACACGATCACAAGATGATGAGATTTGTCATCTAAAGAATACGAGATAAGATTTCTTATCGGATAGTTATCAAAAGGATAAGGTTTGCTAACGAAAGGCAAGGCAAGAATAAACGAGATGATCACTGCATAAGGATCAGATGGTAAATAGGATCGAGAGTTGGTGGGCCATGGATGGGGCGGCCACCCCCTCTCCAACCGCCCTAAAGTTTTTTAAAGGGCTAGCCAAAATGGCCGATCCTACCCTAAATCCCTAAAATAGGGGTTATGGGCACATGTTTAGGGATTCCCTAGCCAAAAAAACTACCATCCGTGTAAGTTCCATGTATTTCTCTTTGTGCACACATGAGATATTCTCACGTGAAACAATAGAGGGTCGTGTAGCTGTTCGTGATCGAAAGGAAGAGCTTGGTTTATCGAATGTGAAGGATTGTTAGCATAATGAGGAGAGACGTGCATAAACTTATCTCCCGTATGTCACGTGATTGGTGGTATATCTGATCTAGAGGCCTGATGCTTGTGGAGCTTAAGAACATATGCACTAAGTTGCCTCAAGCATGGTTCGAAAGGTAAGCCTAGAGCCCTCTTTCATGTATGATTTCGATTTTCAATTTTTCATGTATGGGTTGTTCCACTTTCGCTACGCATCTCCCTTTTTAGATGAAAAAGTTTTGAACTTTTCCATACAAAACCCAACAGATTGTCCCTACTAGGGAAGACTTAATTAGAACTGCAAAAGGAAAGAGTAAAATTTTCTGCTTGTATGGTCAGAGGTGGAGAGCTCTAGCCACCCAAGTTAAGCCATCAATCCTCGAAGATGAACTTGTGGATATCTTCCTGAAGGCATTGCCTTATAACTACTTTGACAAGTTGAACACTCCCAGATATCATACCTTCACTCATTTGATTAAGGTGGTAGAAAGGAACGAATGGGAAATAAAAGAATATTGGGCACCTGAAACATCCTTCAAGTGATAATATTCGATGAGGAAAGAGCAGGAACAGAATGCACAAGTTGCTTTTGTAGCGAACCCACCTAAGCCAAAGAAGTTTGTGAACTCTACCCCAACTCAAGGGAATACCTCATAGACAGCTCAAAATGTCTATAAACCAAAGAAGAGGGTGCTATTACCACTTACTCCACTTCCCCTCTCTTTATCAAAGCTATTGGTTGCAAAAAAAAAAAAAAGAAAGCCAAGGACAATTCCCGCTAGATTCGCTAGTTTTTGATGAGACACAAAGTTGTGCGTACCACATAGGAGAGAGGGGCCATACTGCGGATAATTATTTGACTTTGAAGTTTGACATCCAAGCTCTTATTAATAGTGAACTACTCAAATTCGATAAGATAGAACCCAATGTGCTGTAGAACCCATTTCCAGAGCATCAAGAAGTGAATGCAGTGTTTGACGAGATTAATGAATGTTGTTTGGAAGTTCTAATTGATATGAACAAATTGAGAAGTCTCCTGGCAATGGCATCAACATACCTCAAAGGAGGGGAAATTTCAATGGAGGAAAAGCTATGTTGTCTAGCCAAACTGGTTAATCTGGGTGTAATTTGTGAAGTTGATGATCCCATGACTACTGGGATGCCACTTTATCTTCGAAACCAAGTAGGGAGATTTTTAGAGAATCCCATATGAATATCGAGTGGGTGATGTGAATGTCTCAACTGAGCATGGAGAAAGTTTGATGAGGAGGAACTTAATCAATAAAAGATGCACGAAGCTGATAGGTGGTTCATGAAGGAAGCCAATGAACGTGGTGAAAGTAAAAGCATGTTGGAGGAAGAGTCTGGGCATTATAACTTTAAAGTTCTCTATTCGGCCCCTCCCTTTTTCTTTGTCAACTTTGAAGATATCGTACCTAATCGATGGAGTGGTATGAATAATGAAACGATTCTCGCTAGTCAAGCTGACGATTCAAGTAAAGTAGAAAACTAAGGGGCTCATGCCCGACTTGCTAACATGGAAGCACAACTAGCTCATCTCATGGCCTTATTAACTGAATTATCTCGATAGTTAATGAATAGTTCGTAAGTGAAGGAAGGTGTGCAGGTTATGGAGCTTCAAAAGGAGCTCAAGAGACAGAATCACCAACTTATTGATCTGGAAGACTGATATACAGACTTAATTGACATGCTCACAAAGTTGAAAACACTCATGGATCCTCCACTTTAGAGAGATAATACGTCTTCCCCCAAGCATATTTGAAAGTCCTATTTTATCCAAAGTATGATGAGAATGGATGCCCATGGGTTTATATCTCGTATTACCTATAAAAGGTAGCTATTTACAAGGACGAATAGACTCTTATTCGAAACTTTGGGTATAGTTTAGCTGGTTCTAGTATATCATGGTTCCTGACTGTCACGCCCCAAATCCTACGAGCTCGCGACATCCCACAACTCTACTTGATAAGGTTGCGACATCCTAGGAACTTGTCTTCAGCCCAAATTAATCACTCAGAGATGATGAACACTAGTGGAAGCAAACCCAAAACACTCCATATAACATACAAAGAAAGAGGATAAACGAGAGACAAGAAACACATTGGTAGTAACAACAAACACTTTTTATGTGCATAGTATTTAATTACAACAAAATTACATACAAGCCTTCCCAAGGACAACTACGTACATCAGAAAGGGTCGGTGGTCGACTATTCTACCTCCCTTACCAAAAAGGTGAACCAAAAAGGGAAATGGCAATTGGACTAATCATCTACACCACTGTCGCCAAACAATAGATCTTGCTTCGGGCTAGACTCCATCTTGATTTCTGAATCTTCAGGACTAGTGTTCGGGCTAGTGACAACACCATTGAGTGGTACGATATCCATGGGGTCCATTCTCCCACCCCATCATATGGTATATTAAATCCCTGAAGCGACTGATCCCTATCTCTAAAGAAACCATGCTATAAAAGTGTGAGGCTCCTAAAATGCCTTGCCCTCACCCACCCACATGATACTGGTATACTTAAAATAAACCTTATCTTCTCCTATTGGGTACTCCATCACCACTATGGCAATATCCATGGGTACCCCCAAAACATTACGGTGATCCGTTCATATTCATGGTTGGGGGTTTGAAAGGTGTAGAACTTACAATAATAACAATGGAATCTAGTAAGTAAGCTCCTTAAGCTTTGGTTAGGTTAATACATACCTCTAGATCACACTAAACATGCAATTCTAATCAAGGAAGGGAACTTTCTAATAACTCAAATGGTACACCATATCACAATATTGCACAAAACACATCTAATCCTTGGCTTTTCATCAATAGGCATAATAACTATAAGTAATCCAAATGTACTCAAATCACAATTTTCAACATATAATACCTCATAAAGCACATCACACTTATCGAGCCTGGATTATTAACTACCCGTGTAACACGCATTAGGTCACGAAGCTACCCACGTAAAACGCATTAGGCTAGCAATCCTTGCCCCATCGAGCACAATAATATCCCATGTTAAAATGCATTAGGATGAGTTCAATTCCTGACATATAACGCATCAGGGCATTGGGTGACACACATGAACATCATTCAATCACAACAAATGGCCATGTATAAACTAAGGTCACCCATAATCATTTAACATTCGATGTACAAACAACATGGACAGCCTTGATTCAGCCATGGTCACACAATGCTCACCATATTATTTACAATCATCCTGCATGAACAATCAACTACGCACAAGATCAACCACACGATTGCTTTAATTTACCACATATTCATCATTCACACCTACACAATTGCATCGATTTGTAGAATACACCAAAATGAACGACATGATCATAAAATAACCTATCAATATCTATTATTATTAAACCACCTAAGATTAATACTAAACTAACCATAATCAACCACAACTTCATAATTTTCGAATTTGCTACAGTACCTCTAAAAATCAGCCACTAATCTCATCCAAACCAAGTCCTATCAACATCCGTTAGTTACCTATCATCCTAATTAAGGTTTATGGAGTAATTTACCACTAACTAAGCTAGAAAAGCCCACAAATCCAACCACAATAACCTTGGTCAAATCTGAGCTTCGGTGATTAGTAAGTGTGGCGGTGGTAGCTGGTGACTCACGATGGTCTAACGTGGCTTGATGAAGGTGGCGTAGTGCTACTGGTGGTGCCCAAGGTGGTTGGTCAAAAGAGAGAGTAAGAGTGAAGTGTGGAAAAGAAAGTGTATTCTCCAAATAATATCTAGGTCCAAGAGAGATAAGGATTGCAGCTGAAGATATCTACCCAAAAATGAATGGTTAAGATTTAATCTTGGTCTCCATGTCTCATCCAAGGGCTGGGATTCAATGGCATAAATGTGAGCTTCAAGAAGAGTTGAAAAAGTCAAAGCAATAAGCAAGCGGGCTGCCCTTATCCACTCAGAATTTTTGTCCACTAAGAGGGGTATTAAAGACTAAAAATCCCCTAAACATAGATAAAGAATCCTAAATAACTTGGGGGTAAAATAGTCATTTCCACTTTTCGATCCAAATGTCACTTTGTCCAATTATTTGGCACGAACTGTTCCATTAATGTTCATAAAGAGGCGACATCCAAAATATTGATATTGGTATCCAGGAAAGTTCAACGTCCAAGTTTGGAGTCCAATTCGTGACCGAAATCAATTGATCGCGAATTTAGCGTATCTCAAATTAGTGAGCGGCTTTTAGGAATTACAAATATCGACCCACGATTTAACGCCATGGCAACCTTGGTCATCATGTAATTACGAGATTCAATCACTAGTTTCGAAGGTGACGATCATTAGAAATTTATTTAGGGACGTTTGTAATCCAGATAATGGTCAAACGGAATTACCCATGATCTAATTATATAGCTATGGCAAGTCGTTCCATAATCATTCTTGGATCGGCCTATAATGGTCCAAAATATAAATATTCCCTCGCTAATCCTTATGGCCAAAATGTCAATCCATGGTCAAGTCTTTCGTCCACATACTTAATTCCTAGCGAGCCTTTCCCTAATGGCTAGTTAATTCAAGAGTGATCAATTTCGAGTGAGATTTAAATAAAGTACATCAATAAGTTGTTCATTTATATCCTGAATACTGGAAATGGGTCAAATTTTAGAATGTCACACTGACTCTAGATCACGATTGGATATCTAGTTGGGATGACCTTGTTAGCTAATTCCTTCAACAACATAAGCTCGAAGAGGGATTCATTTTCACTTTGAATGACCCGATTCATGTAAGCAAGAACAAGGATGAGGCTTTTAAATCCTTTGCATATAGGTGAAGAATGTGAGCTGCAAAAGTACATCCCTTGATGGCTAAAAAAGAGATGTTAGATTACTTTTTGAAAGCGCTATTGCGTGAATTTCTTATGCCCATTTACACGTATAGTTACCAGTCCTTTACACATTTGGTTGAAGTTGGTGAAAGGATGGAGTGGGCTAAACATTGCGATAAAACTAGAAATGCACAGGGTCATGGGGAATCCACCAAAAGAGGGAACACCGATAAGTTCCTATTAAGGGCCAATGAGATTCCTGTCCTCAGAGATTAGGTTTCTCTTCCTAAGGAACCTGTTCTGACATGCCTTATGTTGAACCAAGATGCGATTACAATTTAGAAGAGCTAGATGAAGATGAGATGGTTTGTGTGGTCGATGGGACAACCCTATTAGTAATTAACCTTGGTGAAATGGAAAACTGGGATGAGGACAGCTATTCCCTCAAATCAATGATAATCAAATTTTTGAAGGAGGAATATATGAAACTCCAAAAAAGAAAGCTATGAAGATAAAGTCATTGTGGTTACAGTTCCTCTAGTAGAAAACTTTAACCCTAAGGTAATCCTTTGGGATCATGGCATAGGAGGTGTAGATGTTATCACATGGTCTGGGAAGTATCGTAAGGATAAGTGAGTTTGAGGTTATCTAACAACTAAGGAAAATGCCTGCACAAATCTTGCTACTAGAACTCTTTAAAACCACATACAAGCATAGAAATGCTCTCGTAAAGGTACTTAACGAGACTCATCTGCCAGAGACCACCAACGAAGCATAACTGGAGGATTTTGTGGGTTTTGTTTAAGGATCAGATATCCTTCTTTGATGAGGACTTTCCATTAGGTGGACGCTCTCACAATAAAACACTTTTGTATATCTGTGATTTGCCACAATAAGTGAGTGTATGGAGTTTTGATAATAATAGTTCAAACCTTCAACTATGTACCTTAGATACCCTCGAAGTTAAGGGTGAAGTGTTAGGTGTATGCTCTAAAACGACCATGCGGTGGTTATATTTTAGACATTTCATTATACTTTCAATCTATTAATAGCAAAAATATGTTCATTCATTTTTTCCCATGGCTTTAAATAATAAAGTCCATAAGAAGAGTTGTTACTGACCTATTCATAAGACGTTGAAAATATATGTGATAGGTATCAGTTAGATCGATCTGAAACTATTCCTGATCAATGGATCATTGAGTGGACGTTTATGATCTTGTTGAGATTGGTGCATTCTGAATTTTGCCATTGAGTATTGGATACTTAAAGAGATAACAAGTCATAAGTCATTGGACATTAGATGTACGAGTTAAAACGCAAGTACTCATATTGGGCGAGTTCACAAAACGTGACATACGTTGAATGATTATCAAGCATGGAATCTTCGAACGAGGCCAACGTTTAATCGTTCACAGACTTTGGTTAGGTGTAAATGATCCTTAGATCTAAGGCATGATGATAACTTGTATGTAGGATGGCTATGGTCCATAATTACGTACATTAGTAGGTCGTCGATCCGCCTATATAATGGATGGTCATGGTTTGTTTGCATACAAAGTCACAGGCTTACATGACAATGGGATCTGTCTGCTTATCATATGCGAAGTTGATGTCCTATGCGATATAATCATGACAATGCATGGAAAATCTTTGGTCGGGGTTATGATCAAGAATATCTCAAGAATGTGCACGTCAGATAGATCTAGGCATATGATCGAATTGGTAACTGGACTAATAATCCATGGCCTTTATTTGATGGGAAATGGTAAGATAGAAGAATTAAATTACATTATACCAAAACTGACAGATTCATTATGGTCTTGCAACATTCACACTATCTGTATAGCTATGATATATTGCTAGATGTCACTCATGATTTGTAGGACCTAGACTTTTATTAGGGATAGTCAGTTCTCTGGATGATACTAATCTATTAGTATATATCCATTGCCAGCTTAGTGATGAACTTAGGGATGTCACACATTATAACCAATGCATGACGACACTAATATGAAAGACGAAATTGCAAGATGTTTACAATCGTGACTATAGAGATAGTTGAACAAAATTAGATCAAATGGGATTTGATTATAATCTATAATCATGAACAAATAAGCATATGATGTAGACACGACCTCACGATGATGTTATACTGATGTGACATCTGCACGAATTATGAGATGATAAATTTTGTCATTTAAAAGATAAGAGATAAGATTTCTTATTTGAAAAAGTCAAAGACAAGGTTTGTTATCTAAGAAATAATGCCCTATCACAATCCTAACCCCTATTTTTAGGGGTTAGGATTGTGATAGGGCATTATTTCTTAGATAACAAACCTTGTCCTTTGACTTTTTCAAATAAGAAATCTTATCTCTATCTTTTAAATGACAAATTTTATCATCTCATAATTCGTGCAGATGTCACATCAGTATAACATCATCGTGAGGTCGTGTCTACATCATATGCTTATTTGTTCATGATTATAGATTATAATCAAATCCATTTGATCTAATTTTGTTCAACTATCTCTATAGTCACGATTGTAAACATCTTTGCAATTTCGTCTTTCATATTAGTGTCGTCATGCATTGGTTATAATGTGTGACATCCTAAGTTCATCACTAAGCTGGCAATAGGATATATACTAATAGATTAGTATCATCCAGAGAACTGACTATCCCTAATAAAAGTCTAGGTCCTACAATCATGAGTGACATCTAGCAATATATCATAGCTATACAGATAGTGTGAATGTTGCAAGACCATAATGAATCTGTCAGTTTTGGTATAATGTAATTTAATTCTTCTATCTTACCATTTCCCATCAAATAAAGGCCATGGATTATTAGTCCAGTTACCAATTCGATCATATGCCTAGATCTATCTGACGTGCACATTCTTGAGATATTCTTGATCATAACCCCGACCAAAGATTTTCCATGCATTGTCATGATTATATCGCATAGGACATCAACTTCGCATATGATAAGCAGACAGATCCCATTGTCATGTAAGCCTGTGACTTTGTATGCAAACAAACCATGACCATCCATTATATAGGCGGATCGACGACCTACTAATGTACGTAATTATGGACCATAGCCATCCTACATACAAGTTATCATCATGCCTTAGATCTAAGGATCATTTACACCTAACCAAAGTGTGAACGATTAACGTTGGCCTCGTTCGAAGATTCCATGCTTGATAATCATTCAACGTATGTCACGTTTTGTGAACTCGCCCAATATGAGTACTTGCGTTTTAACTCGTACATCTAATGTCCAATGACTTATGACTTGTTATCTCTTTAAGTATCCAATACTCAATGGCAAAATTCAGAATGCACCAATCTCAACAAGATCATAAACGTCCACTCAATGATCCATTGATCAGGAATAGTTTCAAGATCGATCTAACTGATAACCTATCACATATATTTTCAACGTCTTATGAATAGGTTCAGTAACAACTCTTCTTATGGACTTTATTTATTTAAAGCCATGGGAAAAAAATGAATGAACATATTTTTGCTATTAATAGATTGAAAGTATAATGAAATGTCTAAAATATAACCACCGCATGGTCGTTTTAGAGCATACACCTAACACTTCACCCTTAACTTCCGAGGGTATCTAAGGTACATAGTTGAAGGTTGAACTATTATTTATCAAAACTCCATACACTCACTTATTGTGGCAAATCACAGATATACAAAAGTGTTTTATTGTGAGAGCGTCCACCTAATGGAAAGTCCTCATCAAAGAAGGATATCTGATCCTTTAAACAAAACCCACAAATCCTCCAGTTATGCTTCGTTGGTGGTCTCTGGCAGATGAGTCTCGTTAAGTACCTTTACGAGAGCATTTTCTATGCTTGTATGTGGTTTTAAAGAGTTCTAGTAGCAAGATTTGTGCAGGCATTTTCCTTAGTTGTTAGATAACCTCAAACTCACTTATCCTTACGATACTTCCCAGACCATGTGATAACATCTACACCTCCTATGCCATGATCCCAAAGGATTACCTTAGGGTTAAAGTTTTCTACTAGAGGAACTGTAACCACAATGACTTTATCTTCATAGCTTTCTTTTTTGGAGTTTCATATATTCCTCCTTCAAAAATTTTGATTATCATTGATTTGAGGGAATAGCTGTCCTCATCCCAGTTTTCCATTTCACCAAGGTTAATTACTAATAGGGTTGTCCCATCGACCACACAAACCATCTCATCTTCATCTAGCTCTTCTAAATTGTAATCGCATCTTGGTTCAACATAAGGCATGTCAGAACAGGTTCCTTAGGAAGAAACCTAATCTCTGAGGACAGGAATTCTCATTGGCCCTTAATAGGAACTTATCGGTGTTCCCTCTTTTGGTGGATTCCCCATGACCCTGTGCATTTCTAGTTTTATCGCAATGTTTAGCCCACTCCATCCTTTCACCAAACTTCAACCAAATGTGTAAAGGACTGGTAACTATACGTGTAAATGGGCATAAGAAATTCACGCAATAGCGCTTTCAAAAAGTAATCTAACATCTCTTTTTTAGCCATCAAGGGATGTACTTTTGCAGCTCACATTCTTCACCTATATGCAAAGGATTTAAAAGCCTCATCCTTGTTCTTGCTTACATGAATCGGGTCATTCAAAGTGAAAATGATCCCTCTTCGAGCTTATGTTGTTGAAGGAATTAGCTAACAAGGTCATCCCAACTAGATATCCAATCGTGATCTAGAGTCAGTGTGACATTCTAAAATTTGACCCATTTCCAGTATTCAGGATATAAAATGAACAACTTATTGATGTACTTTATTTAAATCTCACTCGAAATTGATCACTCTTGAATTAACTAGCCATTAGGGAAAGGCTCGCTAGGAATTAAGTATGTGGACCGAAAGACTTGACCATGGATTGACATTTTGGCCATAAGGATTAGCGAGGGAATATTTATATTTTGGACCATTATAGGCCGATCCAAGAATGATTATGGAACGACTTGCCATAGCTATATAATTAGATCATGGGTAATTCCGTTTGACCATTATCTGGATTACAAACGTCCCTAAATAAATTTCTAATGATCGTCACCTTCGAAACTAGTGATTGAATCTCGTAATTACATGATGACCAAGGTTGCCATGGCGTTAAATCGTGGGTCGATATTTGTAATTCCTAAAAGCCGCTCACTAATTTGAGATACGCTAAATTCGCGATCAATTGATTTCGGTCACGAATTGGACTCCAAACTTGGACGTTGAACTTTCCTGGATACCAATATCAATATTTTGGATGTCGCCTCTTTATGAACATTAATGGAACAGTTCGTGCCAAATAATTGGACAAAGTGACATTTGGATCGAAAAGTGGAAATGACTATTTTACCCCCAAGTTATTTAGGATTCTTTATCTATGTTTAGGGGATTTTTAGTCTTTAATACCCCTCTTAGTGGACAAAAATTCTGAGTGGATAAGGGCAGCCCGCTTGCTTATTGCTTTGACTTTTTCAACTCTTCTTGAAGCTCACATTTATGCCATTGAATCCCAGCCCTTGGATGAGACATGGAGACCAAGATTAAATCTTAACCATTCATTTTTGGGTAGATATCTTCAGCTGCAATCCTTATCTCTCTTGGACCTAGATATTATTTGGAGAATACACTTTCTTTTCACACTTCACTCTTACTCTCTCTTTTGACCAACCACCTTGGGCACCACCAGTAGCACTACGCCACCTTCATCAAGCCACGTTAGACCATCGTGAGTCACCAGCTACCACCGCCACACTTACTAATCACCGAAGCTCAGATTTGACCAAGGTTATTGTGGTTGATTTGTGGGCTTTTCTAGCTTAGTTAGTGGTAAATTACTCCATAAACCTTAATTAGGATGATAGGTAACTAACGGATGTTGATAGGACTTGGTTTGGATGAGATTAGTGGCTGATTTTTAGAGGTACTGTAGCAAATTCGAAAATTATGAAGTTGTGGTTGATTATGGTTAGTTTAGTATTAATCTTAGGTGGTTTAATAATAATAGATATTGATAGGTTATTTTATGATCATGTCGTTCATTTTGGTATTCTACAAATCGATGCAATTGTGTAGGTGTGAATGATGAATATGTGGTAAATTAAAGCAATCGTGTGGTTGATCTTGTGCGTAGTTGATTGTTCATGCAGGATGATTGTAAATAATATGGTGAGCATTGTGTGACCATGGCTGAATCAAGGCTGTCCATGTTGTTTGTACATCGAATGTTAAATGATTATGGGTGACCTTAGTTTATACATGGCCATTTGTTGTGATTGAATGATGTTCATGTGTGTCACCCAATGCCCTGATGCGTTATATGTCAGGAATTGAACTCATCCTAATGCATTTTAACATGGGATATTATTGTGCTCGATGGGGCAAGGATTGCTAGCCTAATGCGTTTTACGTGGGTAGCTTCGTGACCTAATGCGTGTTACACGGGTAGTTAATAATCCAGGCTCGATAAGTGTGATGTGCTTTATGAGGTATTATATGTTGAAAATTGTGATTTGAGTACATTTGGATTACTTATAGTTATTATGCCTATTGATGAAAAGCCAAGGATTAGATGTGTTTTGTGCAATATTGTGATATGGTGTACCATTTGAGTTATTAG
Source organism: Psidium friedrichsthalianum (assembly GCA_019149425.1). Classification (NCBI taxonomy): domain Eukaryota; kingdom Viridiplantae; phylum Streptophyta; class Magnoliopsida; order Myrtales; family Myrtaceae; genus Psidium; species Psidium friedrichsthalianum. The sequence continues at coordinate 13,705 of JAGVVM010008898.1, forward strand.
AAAGTTCCCTTCCTTGATTAGAATTGCATGTTTAGTGTGATCTAGAGGTATGTATTAACCTAACCAAAGCTTAAGGAGCTTACTTACTAGATTCCATTGTTTTATTGTAAGTTCTACACCTTTCAAACCCCCAACCATGAATATGAACGGATCACCGTAATGTTTTGGGGTACCCATGGATATTGCCATAGTGGTGATGGAGTACCCAATAGGAGAAGATAAGGTTTATTTTAAGTATACCAGTATCATGTGGGTGGGTGAGGGCAAGGCATTTTAGGAGCCTCACACTTTTATAGCATGGTTTCTTTAGAGATAGGGATCAGTCGCTTCAGGGATTTAATATACCATATGATGGGGTGGGAGAATGGACCCCATGGATATCGTACCACTCAATGGTGTTGTCACTAGCCCGAACACTAGTCCTGAAGATTCAGAAATCAAGATGGAGTCTAGCCCGAAGCAAGATCTATTGTTTGGCGACAGTGGTGTAGATGATTAGTCCAATTGCCATTTTCCCTTTTTGGTTCACCTTTTTGGTAAGGGAGGTAGAATAGTCGACCACCGACCCTTTCTGATGTACGTAGTTGTCCTTGGGAAGGCTTGTATGTAATTTTGTTGTAATTAAATACTATGCACATAAAAAGTGTTTGTTGTTACTACCAATGTGTTTTCTTGTCTCTCGTTTATCCTCTTTCTTTGTATGTTATATGGAGTGTTTTGGGTTTGCTTCCACTAGTGTTCATCATCTCTGAGTGATTAATTTGGGCTGAAGACAGTTCCTAGGATGTCGCAACCTTATCAAGTAGAGTTGTGGGATGTCGCGAGCTCGTAGGATTTGGGGCGTGACAGTCAGGAACCATGATATACTAGAACCAGCTAAACTATACCCAAAGTTTCGAATAAGAGTCTATTCGTCCTTGTAAATAGCTACCTTTTATAGGTAATACGAGATATAAACCCATGGGCATCCATTCTCATCATACTTTGGATAAAATAGGACTTTCAAAATATGCTTGGGGGAAGACGTATTATCTCTCTAAAGTGGAGGATCCATGAGTGTTTTCAACTTTGTGAGCATGTCCAATTAAGTCTGTATATCAGTCTTCCAGATCAATAAGTTGGTGATTCTGTCTCTTGAGCTCCTTTTGAAGCTCCATAACCTGCACACCTTCCTTCACTTACGAACTATTCATTAACTATCGAGATAATTCAGTAATAAGGCCATGAGATGAGCTAGTTGTGCTTCCATGTTAGCAAGTCGGGCATGAGCCCCTTAGTTTTCTACTTTACTTGAATCGTCAGCTTGACTAGCGAGAATCGTTTCATTATTCATACCACTCCATCGATTAGGTACGATATCTTCAAAGTTGACAAAGAAAAAGGGAGGGGCCGAATAGAGAACTTTAAAGTTATAATGCCCAGACTCTTCCTCCAACATGCTTTTACTTTCACCACGTTCATTGGCTTCCTTCATGAACCACCTATCAGCTTCGTGCATCTTTTATTGATTAAGTTCCTCCTCATCAAACTTTCTCCATGCTCAGTTGAGACATTCACATCACCCACTCGATATTCATATGGGATTCTCTAAAAATCTCCCTACTTGGTTTCGAAGATAAAGTGGCATCCCAGTAGTCATGGGATCATCAACTTCACAAATTACACCCAGATTAACCAGTTTGGCTAGACAACATAGCTTTTCCTCCATTGAAATTTCCCCTCCTTTGAGGTATGTTGATGCCATTGCCAGGAACTTCTCAATTTGTTCATATCAATTAGAACTTCCAAACAACATTCATTAATCTCGTCAAACACTGCATTCACTTCTTGATGCTCTGGAAATGGGTTCTACAGCACATTGGGTTCTATCTTATCGAATTTGAGTAGTTTCACTATTAATAAGAGCTTGGATGTCAAACTTCAAAGTCAAATAATTATCCGCAGTATGGCCCCTCTCTCCTATGTGGTACGCACAACTTTGTGTCTCATCAAAAACTAGCGAATCTAGCGGAATTGTCCTTGGCTTTCTTTTTTTTTTTTTTTGCAACCAATAGCTTTGATAAAGAGAGGGGAAGTGGAGTAAGTGGTAATAGCACCCTCTTCTTTGGTTTATAGACATTTTGAGCTGTCTATGAGGTATTCCCTTGAGTTGGGGTAGAGTTCACAAACTTCTTTGGCTTAGGTGGGTTCGCTACAAAAGCAACTTGTGCATTCTGTTCCTGCTCTTTCCTCATCGAATATTATCACTTGAAGGATGTTTCAGGTGCCCAATATTCTTTTATTTCCCATTCGTTCCTTTCTACCACCTTAATCAAATGAGTGAAGGTATGATATCTGGGAGTGTTCAACTTGTCAAAGTAGTTATAAGGCAATGCCTTCAGGAAGATATCCACAAGTTCATCTTCGAGGATTGATGGCTTAACTTGGGTGGCTAGAGCTCTCCACCTCTGACCATACAAGCAGAAAATTTTACTCTTTCCTTTTGCAGTTCTAATTAAGTCTTCCCTAGTAGGGACAATCTGTTGGGTTTTGTATGGAAAAGTTCAAAACTTTTTCATCTAAAAAGGGAGATGCGTAGCGAAAGTGGAACAACCCATACATGAAAAATTGAAAATCGAAATCATACATGAAAGAGGGCTCTAGGCTTACCTTTCGAACCATGCTTGAGGCAACTTAGTGCATATGTTCTTAAGCTCCACAAGCATCAGGCCTCTAGATCAAA
>JAGVVM010008899.1:0-16439 GCA_019149425.1 Psidium friedrichsthalianum
GAAACCTCAGCTAGAAGTCCATTTCTACCTAGTTATGTATACCGCTAAAAGACATGTGCGTAATATTTTCACCCGTGCTCTAGGGAGTAGATAATTGTTATTTGTAACAAGCTGGCATAAAGGAAGGGGGAAAGAAAGGGGCTTGATATTCAATGTTCTAGCTGTGAGGGGAGGTGTTAAAGATAAAAAAAGGTGTAGTCGTCTGAGTGTCTTGCAGGGTATTTGATATGTATATATACTCTTTATTCTCTCAATAAAATTAGAGGTTGGATTCAGCAACATCCAGGGGAGGGTTATGCACATCGTCAAGTTGAGAATGAAAAATAAAAACTCACTGCGAAACACGGCCTCAACGGCGCCATATGGTTCCAACAGCCTCTGCAGCGCGACATCTTGATCCAACTCCTGTAACCTGGGACCAAATCAATCAAATTAATCAGCTTATGTGTAATGCATATAATGCTGGAAGAACCAGATGGCTGCAGTGTTATCAAAATGCAACACAGCACAGAAACAGTCATAACGTGCCGTTGTCTATCTCCAGTACTGATTGATGAAGTACTTGGAGTCAATGAGGTTCACTCACCCTATAAGGGTCATGTGATTGCACGCTCTCATAAGTCCTTTTCTTTTGTCTAGGTGCTTGGATGCAATAGTCCCTTGGCACGCGCGGGAGGGAGTTTATTGGTCCCGACCTTTTCTGCTGACAACTGAGCAAAACTGATGCCCCTGGTTTAAAAAAAAAGGAAAAACTTTTTTTATGATAAAATGCTTAACACACATTCTTTGTCGACTTTTTCGTTTATTCTGGGTCAACCAGATTCTTCAGATTAACAGGAAAAACATGCGATTCTTTCATTTTGTCTTACCTACTTTCCGTTGGTTTATTTTGCTTCGAACATTTCACACAAAAACCAGATTGTGAAAATGGTAAGTCAACTTCAGTATTTGTGCTTGCTGAACTCCATTATAGACCTTATTTGTCCATTACCATGCAAATAGAATTCTCTGGTTGAGCAGTTGAGTTGCTTAGCTCACAAACATTAAATATTTGTCTCATAGACTCTGTCTTGATAAATGTCTGTATAACTTACATCTGAGGTTTTCCATTGAAAAAACATCGAGACTCTGAACAAATGACCTGCAAACCATTTCCTTGAAGTGTCTTTAAAGCATTTGTACCATTTACAGAAGGAGATCAGTAGAAAGAATAAGAATATGCAATGAAGAACTTGATTGATCACACAAGTGCTTTCTGCATAAGATACAATTTCAGCTACTCCAAAAGCCATAAGATTTAGAAAAACATCCTCAAAGTATCCTCCTTGATCAATTTCAACGTTTCAAAATATTAGTCAGTGGTATGCTAACTTGTGAAATAAATTTGTCACAACAACCCAGACATTTTAGCAAAGGGAGGGGATAAGCTCTTATGGACCGAAAAAGTGCCACTCTATTGAAACCGAAGTAATTCACCTCAAGAGTAATTGTGTGGTCAGACACATCAACGGCCTTTCCCCTGAAAATGCTGGCAATATCAAGGACATCTCTCCGAGCAGCGGCATTTACAGCAATCTTTATCAGCATCAACTCACGTTCGGCAAATGGTGTGTGAGTAATATCCTTAACCTAGAGTCAGGAAAGCCCAACTAGTAATTAGACAAGTCATTACAACTAATTATAAAATCACACAAATTAACTCTGTGACCCCTAACATCATAATTTCTCATGAGTCATATGGACCAGCAAAATTCCATAGCACTGCGGAGCAACTGAGTAAACAACTATCCATCTGAGGCAAGAAACAAGATACTGAGCCCGACTCCCCCAGCCAGGCAATTGACAAATGTCAACTGAAAGCTGAAATCTCACCTCATGAAGATCTACCAGCTTATAAAGTTGCTGTACCAACTTGCTGATTGATTCATCAGTACCAGGAACCACAGTTGTAATGCGAGAGAGTCCTTCCACTTCTGCGTGTCCCACAGCTAAACTCTGATAACACAAGAAGTTTGGCAAGTTGAAGAACAGCTAAAATGATTAAGGAAGAATGAGGAAGTGTTAGGCATAAGATACCAAAGCCAAAATTACCTGAATGTTATATCCCCTTCTTGAAAAGACACCCGTGACAATATTGAGAACTCCAGGAGAGTCCGTAACGACCATTGATAGAGTGTGTGACCGAAGTCCACTCATCTGGTAAAAAAAGGAAACAAAAACAACCCGGTCTTGATTTACCCAATTGATAATACAGTTCCATGCAACCAAATTTTGCGGCCAATGTTTGACACTTCAAATGGATCATGGATACATTAAATCGGCCTATGTTATATAAACTGAGCACTACTGTCATTCCTTGATTCGCAACTTTTATGACTTGATTGGTTATATTCAACCACCTTACACATCCACAATTTCAGCCCATGCCTCATACGCTTCAATTACATGCAATGGTGCATTATGGCCAAGCCAGCTAGGCTACTGTTACTGAATAATACAGTGGGCAAATGCTGTGCAGACTGTTCACATTTGAAAGACGTGCCAATGCAACAGCTATGGATCTAACCCTCTCAGAATCAATTGGAATAGAAAAGTCAGTTTGAGGATGCAGAGCTTAAAAGCTTCTGCCAGTTTATGGAGAAACAAATAAACAAGGGACATTTAAGTACATACAAATGAAAGCTAAGATCCTTCTTCTCAAATTGTATAATTAGCTATAGAATCTTACCGTAAGCTTTTTCAGCAGTACAACATAATTAAGCTTGACAATAGACAAAAAACATCTCCTCCATCTTTTCAACATTTTACCCTCTAAAGTTAAATACTTTTTCTGAGTACATAGAGGAAATAATGAAGTTGCATAGAGTATCTATCGATGTCCTTTTTTGGATACTAATACCAGATATAAAAACAAATTAAACTACATTAAAAAATGAAACAGGTAATCGAGGCATTGTCATACTTCAATCAGAAGACATTCTACTAATGGCCTAGTTTTTTATATCTATTTTTCGTGTACCACATTTAAAGAATAAGTTTGACTTGAGCCATGTTCTAGATGTAAAACTATACTATCTACAGACATTATAGTCGTTATCTGAAATCTCATAAATTTTCAATTACATGCAAGATTGGAGTATTTTACTTCAATGACTAACTTTGAGAATGTCACATGAAGCGAACTCTGCCATTCGTTGAACCTTCTGATGAGTCCGTCCTGACTCCTTTAAAACCATGAGTACTTCATGAAGTTTGCCGACTTTCATTTTCAGGGACAATTATCTGAACCTATTATCTTTCCAAATTCAGCTTTGCTAGAGTAAAGCTTGTAACATTATTTTACAGTTTAAAATTACGATTATTTTTTACTACATTGGCTGGATTATAAATATGAAAAATGCTCAATGAAGTGTCATCTTCCTCCTTTTTTTGGCATCTCGACTGGAACTGAAAAGACATTTTCCTCATTTTCAGATTTCTTTGGACATTGTCTTCCTTTCCAGAAAAGGAGAGAGCCAAATTTCCAATGAACATGGTCCTTGCAGCTGCTTGTGTTTTTCACTAAAAAACAAAATATGGGGCTGGAAAATATCCAGAATTCTAACAGATCCTATTATTTCTTCCCCCCAAATCTCCAGTATAGTAGCCAATAAAGAAGAAAAAGTAAAGGCAAAAGATTCAAACAATTGGTCCTGGTTGCTTTCACTAAGTCAATACACCAGCTAATATCACTCTTGAATGGTAAATATGGGTACTAATAGGATAGTCAATATTGCTGATATAATATTTAAAACCCATGAAAGTTGTAGTTTCAAATGTCACACCTCCACTCCACAGATCACAATTGAAATAAGAAATATTCTAATCCAATGCTGTGGCCAGTTATGCAAAATGCACTCAGACAATCCCACCCATACGAATGTCTCCCTCAACATGATATCAACATTTTTTACATTTCAAGGTAAAGAGGCAACGACATTACTAAAAGCCGTATTTAAACCGGTATCTTAGAACAAAGGTCAGGTTATAAACAGAAAAGAAAATTCAGAGTTTTCTTACGTCTTCATCATTGAGAACGCCCCAATGAGCATCAAGGACTTGATTGACACTGAAAGCATCAGTTGGCTCCACTGGGTAAACATCTCCCTTCATTGGAAAAGAACAGTGAAAACATATACATACTGAAGGAAGTTGAAAAATTGCATATCCACAACCAGAAAAAAGCAAAATAATCAAACAGCATGGCATTCCATTGGCTGCCAACAAGTCCAGACAAATCTTACATTAACAGGAAAAGCACAAAATATATGTAAATACCACCATCTACGGTTAACCATCAGTTGAGCAACCACCCTTCTTTACTGAAAAAAACTACAAACATGCATCAGAGCTAACTACAAAGAAATTGACTCATTCAAGACAGTTCAAGTCAGTAACAACAAAAAAAGAAGAAACCGTCAACGTATTTTAAGATAGCAACATACTAACACAAGCATCAAAGCTTGAAAGCACCTCTTTGCAAGTCTAAGTACATGGCAGCAGAATGTTAATTTGGATCAACATCTGCCATTCAATTTATGAGCCAAGTCAAGAAACCAATGCTATAAAACTATGAACAACAAGTTTTGTATATAAAATTCACAAAAATAGGGTCTACTGGATAGCTAGAAGACTTAAATAAAGAATGCGGGCCGGATATAAGAACAGCCATAAGTAAGCACAAAGGTTACGCACAAAACACCACCATTAGAAAAAACAAAAGAAGAGGAAAATGGACATTATAGAGAAAAAGCATGCCTTCCAATGTCAAGAGAAATATTTTGAGATGTGCATACCCCAACATATGTATCAGTTCCACCAGGAACTGTTCTATCTCTAGCACCCGCCATTATAGAATCAACGGGCATGGCTCCTTCCAAATCTGGATAGGAAACGGCTGAAAATCGCCAAAATGGAGCAGATGCACCCATTTTTTCCCTTCTAAGAGCAATCTACAGAAAAAAAAAAAATAGATCTTATTGCTATATGGGATGCATGTCATACAAGCTATCTCTGTTGACTTACAAAAAGCAAAAAAGATGTTAGTCATGGAATCTAGATGTCTCCAACCTTTCCAGTTCTTGCAATTTCCCTGATGCCAAACTTGCTTAAGTTTCTTTGGACCGCCACCATCTTTCCTGGATCTCCAGTTACCTAGTCACATGCATCAGCCCATGAGAGTAGCCTTGTTAAGGTCAACACCATTGACATACTGGTAAAGTGAATAATCAAATTACATTAGCCCGCACAAAGTCACTATAAGTATGAGGTCATTTGAAGTCCTGTAGATGGCCAACTCATTGCTAATAACTATAAACATGCCAACTTAAATAGCAAATGTATAAACCATGTTAACCCTGTAAAACAGAAGAACATGGATTGTGAACCTTATACATTTTTGTGAGTACATAGATTGTTAATCTATTCCTCACAACTCTGATTAATTCCTTAAAAAAAAAAATTCATAAAGATTGATACCACAATCATTATCATTAGATGGCAACAAGAGCTCTTACATGTCTTTTCCACAGAACACAAAAAAAAAAGTAAGAACTGCCAATATCTATCAGAACCAAAATAGCTTGACATCTCATTGCACCTTTTCCTGGTCTGACAGACTGACACTGAATCGTGCACATTTCTGATGTGTTGGTGTTGATTAAAATTGCCGGCACAAAACGGACATTCTGGTTTATTAATCTTACAGGAACTGAGAAGAAGAAGAAGAAGAAGAATAGTTCACCATGTATTTATACCGCCCAATGTTATAATTCTCATGGTTGATATGTTCTTTGGGTCAAGGTAAGGTCATTCCAGACCGCTAATTACCGACTTAGTTAACTCATAATAATAAATAAATAAGTATGTATATACAATGAAGCATGTAACACTATGAGCTAGAAAGTCGCATAAAATCACCTCAATTGTTAAGGAGTGCTCGGAAATATCCACAATCTTTGCTCTAAAGATGTCCACCAACCACATAATCTGAACATTCCAAGCAGGAAGTGCAACTTAGAATGAGTTGTTAATAAAGGTAAACATCATTGTAGTGGCACTCAACAAAAGATCAACTACCTCAGCACGATGTTCAGGTTCGGCACTGACTTTTATGAGCATTAATTCACGCTCAACCTGGGTTCGTTAGATAAATCTTCCACCTGCACATCGTGATTAACTCAGATTAAAAACTACATTAAAAGGAGGAAGACACTATACAGAAGCAGGGTTGTTTTGGTGTTTATCAAGATAAATCGAGTGAACTCATTTTCAAGCATACAGCAGAAGTATAGTTGAAAACCCCCATATATTCTACACACTATGCATAATGGATGAAAGACAGTGAACCAAATAGAAGCGGCACGGACATATCCATATACCCAGTTTTATGGACGCATGAGAACATATGATGGTCCTGTAAGAGAGAGGCAAAGAGGATCATACCAATCATATCCCATGACCATTCCCCTTGATAGGATACTTAAGGGTGCTTATTTAAATACTCGCACCAGAAAAATAGGTCAAGCAGAATGAGGATGAACCCTCAAATATAGGAAAAGTAACTCATGGTTGAACAAGAATCAGTCGGGCTGCAATGAGAAGTTGTAATATACCTTCAACACATTCACAAGCTTCTGAAGCTGCTCCGTAACTTGCTGCAACACCCTTTCAGTTCCTGAAACAACTATGGTGAAGATGGCCCGGTCCTTGTTCAGACCAACAGCAAGGGACTCGATATTATATCCCCGCCTTGCAAAGACTCCAGCAATCCGATTTATCATTCCACTTTCATCACCAACAAACACGGAAATCGTATGCCTCCTCACCCTGGTATTATTGCAACATGAGTAGTTAAAAACAACAATCAATTAGTCACAACAGTAGTCTCCCACAGACATACAATGACCAACATAGAATATCCTTTCCCCTTCATCTTAATTACAAGGATTTGCAGTAACTGTATATCAGACAGCTCTTTTTTTGGCCAACCCTGAATTAGACGGCTCATCTCGTGAAAGTGTAGCACAATCCACAGATGACAACGAGCACTAACCAGCGTTGGGAAACATCGCTCCTTTGGTCTCTACAACGTCCTTTTCGCACATTAAAATTAAATGAACCAACGAAAATATTTCAGCAAACAGAGCCTTATAGCAGAATCTAAACTCAGCCTTACATAATCACCAAACCGCCTTCAAAAAGCCCAAAAAAAGCATGCATCATATGCACACACACATTTCATCTTACAGCCAAAAGAACGAATACGAGCAAGGGTTCCGTACGGATATTGCACCATATACAGCTAACGATGCCATCGAAAAAACCCATCCAGCTTGTGTTAGCAATTACCAAGCACCCACGTGAAACATTACGTAATGAGGCCGTGACAAGACGTACTTAGGTCGAGTGACGGGAGAAGGGTTGGAGACCGCTAATGAACTGTTGTCGGCGGCGATTGGATTGTCGACGCTCCCCGCAGATACCACCACCAGCTCCTTGTGCAAGCGGCGAGACCCGGCGGCTGACGCGGCAGGCGAGAGCTTCGTCGGGAAGGCAAGAGGCTTCGAGAAGCCATTGTTGAGCTTCGAGACCAAGGAAGAGTTTCCGCTGCAGATTGGCGTGGGGAGGAACGAGACAGCCGCCATCTGAGGGGCAGAGGGGAGGTGAGGGAAGCTGAAGCCGCCGGGCTGGTAAAAACTCTCTCTGTTTGTTTTTTTTTTTTTTCCATTTTAGTAAAGAAAATCATGTCGTCAATGCTGACGTGGCCAACACTAAACTATGTTTTGTCGAACCATTTTCACGGTTTTAGCCAGGGGTAAGAAAAAAATCACGACCCAACTAAGCCGGACCGAACCGTACTCAACTAGCTAATTTTGGATCGTAACTAGCGGGTACGGTTCGGTTTTTTGTTCCATTTTTTCAAAACAGACGGGTATCGGTTCAGTTCTCGATTTCGATAGGAATCATCCAACCAGGCAACCGAATCGATTTTTATATAATATAAATGGGTCAATTATTTTAATGAAATAATCTCTTGAATGCTTAACCCATCTGTCTCACAAAAAAAGCCTAGACCCGCAAAATGAAAAAAGACCCTATCCTAATTTAACTCTCTTCGCACTCAATCGCTCTTATTATACAATTCAATTGCACATTTCTTTCTTTTTCTAGTGCAGTGGGTAAATTATCACTTAGCCGGTCCCCTTGAATTGCTGAGAATTTTGATTTACAAGATAAAAAAAGAAAAGAAAAATTCTAAATCTACCGTTATATAGTTTTATTGAGTCATATTTGTGAGATTAGTATTCAACTTAATTTTTTCATGGAACGAGTAGGTGACGTTATGACCGCAATCAAAATCCAACCAAGAATCGAACTGGACCAGTGGTTTGGTTCTCGGGTATATCCATGAAACAAACGGTTGGTTCACAGTTCACATTTTGCAAAACCGGACCCTAACGAACAGTTCTTGATTATAAGTTAGAACAATCTATAACGTGAACTGATCACCCCTAATTTTAGCATGTCCATTCGGCCCCTACAGGCTAAATTGCCCTAATCACAAAAAGTTAACATTAGCGTTCACGTCAATGTCGATAGGTCGAAATTAGCTGGAAGAACTAAATTGGTATAATTACAAAAAGTTTAGAACATAATCGATAATAAAAAAAAGCTTTAAAACTGAATTGTCATAATTACAACAAATTTATGAGTTTTTAAATAATTTTACTTATATTTTCCTAAAACATGATTATTGATTTTTTTAGAAACGTTCATTCAACATTAGTCCTTATAATATATATAAATTAAGCATGATCTATCTTTGAGCCTTAACTTTTGCGGAGAATTGCATTAAGAGTCCATGATTTTAATGCGAAATGCAATCATGTTCTGAATCTTTCGATTGATTCTATCAGTTTTTTAAGCCATTACCCAAAAAAAGTGTAACTTTTGGGTAATGGCTTAAAAAACGGATAGAATCAATCGAAAGATTCAGAACATGATTGCATTTCGCATTAAAATCATGGACTCTTAATGCAATTCTCCGCAAAAGTTAAGGCTCAAAGATAGATCATGCTTAATTTATATATATTATAAGGACTAATGTTGAATGAACGTTTCTAAAAAAATCAATAATCATGTTTTAGGAAAATATAAGTAAAATTATTTAAAAACTCATAAATTTGTTGTAATTATGACAATTCAGTTTTAAAGCTTTTTTTTATTATCGATTATGTTCTAAACTTTTTGTAATTATACCAATTTAGTTCTTCCAGCTAATTTCGACCTATCGACATTGACGTGAACGCTAATGTTAACCTTTTTGTGATTAGGGCCAATTTAGCCTGTAGGGGCCGAATGGACATGCTAAAATTAGGGGTGATCAGTTCACGTTATAGATTGTTCTAACTTATAATCAAGAACTGTTCGTTAGGGTCCGGTTTTGCAAAATGTGAACTGTGAACCAACCGTTTGTTTCATGGATATACCCGAGAACCAAACCACTGGTCCAGTTCGATTCTTGGTTGGATTTTGATTGCGGTCATAACGTCACATACTCGTTCCATGAAAAAATTAAGTTGAATACTAATCTCACAAATATGACTCAATAAAACTATATAACGGTAGATTTAGAATTTTTCTTTTCTTTTTTTATCTTGTAAATCAAAATTCTCAGCAATTCAAGGGGACCGGCTAAGTGATAATTTACCCACTGCACTAAAAAAGAAAGAAATGTGCAATTGAATTGTATAATAAGAGCGATTGAGTGCGAAGAGAGTTAAATTAGGATAGGGTCTTTTTTCATTTTGCGGGTCTAGGCTTTTTTTGTGAGACAGATGGGTTAAGCATTCAAGAGATTGTTTCATTAAAATAATTGACCCATTTATATTATATAAAAATCGATTCGGTTGCCTGGTTGGATGATTCCTATCGAAAATCGAGAACTGAACCGATACCCGTCTGTTTTGAAAAAATGGAACAAAAAACCGAACCGTACCCGCTAGTTACGATCCAAAATTAGCTAGTTGAGTACGGTTCGGTCCGGCTTAGTTGGGTCGTGATTTTTTTCTTACCCCTGGCTAAAACCGTGAAAATGGTTCGACAAAACATAGTTTAGTGTTGGCCACGTCAGCATTGACGACATGATTTTCTTTACTAAAATGGAAAAAAAAAAAAAACAAACAGAGAGAGTTTTTACCAGCCCGGCGGCTTCAGCTTCCCTCACCTCCCCTCTGCCCCTCAGATGGCGGCTGTCTCGTTCCTCCCCACGCCAATCTGCAGCGGAAACTCTTCCTTGGTCTCGAAGCTCAACAATGGCTTCTCGAAGCCTCTTGCCTTCCCGACGAAGCTCTCGCCTGCCGCGTCAGCCGCCGGGTCTCGCCGCTTGCACAAGGAGCTGGTGGTGGTATCTGCGGGGAGCGTCGACAATCCAATCGCCGCCGACAACAGTTCATTAGCGGGTCTCCAACCCTTCTCCCGTCACTCGACCTAAGTACGTCTTGTCACGGCCTCATTACGTAATGTTTCACGTGGGTGCTTGGTAATTGCTAACACAAGCTGGATGGGTTTTTTCGATGGCATCGTTAGCTGTATATGGTGCAATATCCGTACGGAACCCCTTGCTCGTATTCGTTCTTTTGGCTGTAAGATGAAATGTGTGTGTGCATATGATGCATGCTTTTTTTTGGGCTTTTTGAAGGCGATTTGGTGATTATGTAAGGCTGAGTTTAGATTCTGCTATAAGGCTCTGTTTGCTGAAATATTTTCGTTGGTTCATTTAATTTTAATGTGCGAAAAGGACGTTGTAGAGACCAAAGGAGCGATGTTTCCCAACGCTGGTTAGTGCTCGTTGTCATCTGTGGATTGTGCTACACTTTCACGAGATGAGCCGTCTAATTCAGGGTTGGCCAAAAAAAGAGCTGTCTGATATACAGTTACTGCAAATCCTTGTAATTAAGATGAAGGGGAAAGGATATTCTATGTTGGTCATTGTATGTCTGTGGGAGACTACTGTTGTGACTAATTGATTGTTGTTTTTAACTACTCATGTTGCAATAATACCAGGGTGAGGAGGCATACGATTTCCGTGTTTGTTGGTGATGAAAGTGGAATGATAAATCGGATTGCTGGAGTCTTTGCAAGGCGGGGATATAATATCGAGTCCCTTGCTGTTGGTCTGAACAAGGACCGGGCCATCTTCACCATAGTTGTTTCAGGAACTGAAAGGGTGTTGCAGCAAGTTACGGAGCAGCTTCAGAAGCTTGTGAATGTGTTGAAGGTATATTACAACTTCTCATTGCAGCCCGACTGATTCTTGTTCAACCATGAGTTACTTTTCCTATATTTGAGGGTTCATCCTCATTCTGCTTGACCTATTTTTCTGGTGCGAGTATTTAAATAAGCACCCTTAAGTATCCTATCAAGGGGAATGGTCATGGGATATGATTGGTATGATCCTCTTTGCCTCTCTCTTACAGGACCATCATATGTTCTCATGCGTCCATAAAACTGGGTATATGGATATGTCCGTGCCGCTTCTATTTGGTTCACTGTCTTTCATCCATTATGCATAGTGTGTAGAATATATGGGGGTTTTCAACTATACTTCTGCTGTATGCTTGAAAATGAGTTCACTCGATTTATCTTGATAAACACCAAAACAACCCTGCTTCTGTATAGTGTCTTCCTCCTTTTAATGTAGTTTTTAATCTGAGTTAATCACGATGTGCAGGTGGAAGATTTATCTAACGAACCCCAGGTTGAGCGTGAATTAATGCTCATAAAAGTCAGTGCCGAACCTGAACATCGTGCTGAGGTAGTTGATCTTTTGTTGAGTGCCACTACAATGATGTTTACCTTTATTAACAACTCATTCTAAGTTGCACTTCCTGCTTGGAATGTTCAGATTATGTGGTTGGTGGACATCTTTAGAGCAAAGATTGTGGATATTTCCGAGCACTCCTTAACAATTGAGGTGATTTTATGCGACTTCTAGCTCATAGTTTTACATGCTTCATTGTATATACATACTTATTTATTTATTATTATGAGTTAACTAAGTCGGTAATTAGCGGTCTGGAATGACCTTACCTTGACCCAAAGAACATATCAACCATGAGAATTATAACATTGGGCGGTATAAATACATGGTGAACTATTCTTCTTCTTCTTCTTCTTCTCAGTTCCTGTAAGATTAATAAACCAGAATGTCCGTTTTGTGCCGGCAATTTTAATCAACACCAACACATCAGAAATGTGCACGATTCAGTGTCAGTCAGACCAGGAAAAGGTGCAATGAGATGTCAAGCTATTTTGGTTCTGATAGATATTGACAGTTCTTACTTTTTTTTTTGTGTTCTGTGGAAAAGACATGTAAGAGCTCTTGTTGCCATCTAATGATAATGATTGTGGTATCAATCTTTATGAATTTTTTTTTTAAGGAATTAATCAGAGTTGTGAGGAATAGATTAACAATCTATGTACTCACAAAAATGTATAAGGTTCACAATCCATGTTCTTCTGTTTTACAGGGTTAACATGGTTTATACATTTGCTATTTAAGTTGGCATGTTTATAGTTATTAGCAATGAGTTGGCCATCTACAGGACTTCAAATGACCTCATACTTATAGTGACTTTGTGCGGGCTAATGTAATTTGATTATTCACTTTACCAGTATGTCAATGGTGTTGACCTTAACAAGGCTACTCTCATGGGCTGATGCATGTGACTAGGTAACTGGAGATCCAGGAAAGATGGTGGCGGTCCAAAGAAACTTAAGCAAGTTTGGCATCAGGGAAATTGCAAGAACTGGAAAGGTTGGAGACATCTAGATTCCATGACTAACATCTTTTTTGCTTTTTGTAAGTCAACAGAGATAGCTTGTATGACATGCATCCCATATAGCAATAAGATCTATTTTTTTTTTTTCTGTAGATTGCTCTTAGAAGGGAAAAAATGGGTGCATCTGCTCCATTTTGGCGATTTTCAGCCGTTTCCTATCCAGATTTGGAAGGAGCCATGCCCGTTGATTCTATAATGGCGGGTGCTAGAGATAGAACAGTTCCTGGTGGAACTGATACATATGTTGGGGTATGCACATCTCAAAATATTTCTCTTGACATTGGAAGGCATGCTTTTTCTCTATAATGTCCATTTTCCTCTTCTTTTGTTTTTTCTAATGGTGGTGTTTTGTGCGTAACCTTTGTGCTTACTTATGGCTGTTCTTATATCCGGCCCGCATTCTTTATTTAAGTCTTCTAGCTATCCAGTAGACCCTATTTTTGTGAATTTTATATACAAAACTTGTTGTTCATAGTTTTATAGCATTGGTTTCTTGACTTGGCTCATAAATTGAATGGCAGATGTTGATCCAAATTAACATTCTGCTGCCATGTACTTAGACTTGCAAAGAGGTGCTTTCAAGCTTTGATGCTTGTGTTAGTATGTTGCTATCTTAAAATACGTTGACGGTTTTCTTCTTTTTTTGTTGTTACTGACTTGAACTGTCTTGAATGAGTCAATTTCTTTGTAGTTAGCTCTGATGCATGTTTGTAGTTTTTTTCAGTAAAGAAGGGTGGTTGCTCAACTGATGGTTAACCGTAGATGGTGGTATTTACATATATTTTGTGCTTTTCCTGTTAATGTAAGATTTGTCTGGACTTGTTGGCAGCCAATGGAATGCCATGCTGTTTGATTATTTTGCTTTTTTCTGGTTGTGGATATGCAATTTTTCAACTTCCTTCAGTATGTATATGTTTTCACTGTTCTTTTCCAATGAAGGGAGATGTTTACCCAGTGGAGCCAACTGATGCTTTCAGTGTCAATCAAGTCCTTGATGCTCATTGGGGCGTTCTCAATGATGAAGACGTAAGAAAACTCTGAATTTTCTTTTCTGTTTATAACCTGACCTTTGTTCTAAGATACCGGTTTAAATACGGCTTTTAGTAATGTCGTTGCCTCTTTACCTTGAAATGTAAAAAATGTTGATATCATGTTGAGGGAGACATTCGTATGGTGGGATTGTCTGAGTGCATTTTGCATAACTGGCCACAGCATTGGATTAGAATATTTCTTATTTCAATTGTGATCTGTGGAGTGGAGGTGTGACATTTGAAACTACAACTTTCATGGGTTTTAAATATTATATCAGCAATATTGACTATCCTATTAGTACCCATATTTACCATTCAAGAGTGATATTAGCTGGTGTATTGACTTAGTGAAAGCAACCAGGACCAATTGTTTGAATCTTTTGCCTTTACTTTTTCTTCTTTATTGGCTACTATACTGGAGATTTGGGGGGGAAGAAATAATAGGATCTGTTAGAATTCTGGATATTTTCCAGCCCCATATTTTGTTTTTTAGTGAAAAACACAAGCAGCTGCAAGGACCATGTTCATTGGAAATTTGGCTCTCTCCTTTTCTGGAAAGGAAGACAATGTCCAAAGAAATCTGAAAATGAGGAAAATGTCTTTTCAGTTCCAGTCGAGATGCCAAAAAAGGAGGAAGATGACACTTCATTGAGCATTTTTCATATTTATAATCCAGCCAATGTAGTAAAAAATAATCGTAATTTTAAACTGTAAAATAATGTTACAAGCTTTACTCTAGCAAAGCTGAATTTGGAAAGATAATAGGTTCAGATAATTGTCCTGAAAATGAAAGTCGGCAAACTTCATGAAGTACTCATGGTTTTAAAGGAGTCAGGACGGACTCATCAGAAGGTTCAACGAATGGCAGAGTTCGCTTCATGTGACATTCTCAAAGTTAGTCATTGAAGTAAAATACTCCAATCTTGCATGTAATTGAAAATTTATGAGATTTCAGATAACGACTATAATGTCTGTAGATAGTATAGTTTTACATCTAGAACATGGCTCAAGTCAAACTTATTCTTTAAATGTGGTACACGAAAAATAGATATAAAAAACTAGGCCATTAGTAGAATGTCTTCTGATTGAAGTATGACAATGCCTCGATTACCTGTTTCATTTTTTAATGTAGTTTAATTTGTTTTTATATCTGGTATTAGTATCCAAAAAAGGACATCGATAGATACTCTATGCAACTTCATTATTTCCTCTATGTACTCAGAAAAAGTATTTAACTTTAGAGGGTAAAATGTTGAAAAGATGGAGGAGATGTTTTTTGTCTATTGTCAAGCTTAATTATGTTGTACTGCTGAAAAAGCTTACGGTAAGATTCTATAGCTAATTATACAATTTGAGAAGAAGGATCTTAGCTTTCATTTGTATGTACTTAAATGTCCCTTGTTTATTTGTTTCTCCATAAACTGGCAGAAGCTTTTAAGCTCTGCATCCTCAAACTGACTTTTCTATTCCAATTGATTCTGAGAGGGTTAGATCCATAGCTGTTGCATTGGCACGTCTTTCAAATGTGAACAGTCTGCACAGCATTTGCCCACTGTATTATTCAGTAACAGTAGCCTAGCTGGCTTGGCCATAATGCACCATTGCATGTAATTGAAGCGTATGAGGCATGGGCTGAAATTGTGGATGTGTAAGGTGGTTGAATATAACCAATCAAGTCATAAAAGTTGCGAATCAAGGAATGACAGTAGTGCTCAGTTTTATATAACATAGGCCGATTTAATGTATCCATGATCCATTTGAAGTGTCAAACATTGGCCGCAAAATTTGGTTGCATGGAACTGTATTATCAATTGGGTAAATCAAGACCGGGTTGTTTTTGTTTCCTTTTTTTACCAGATGAGTGGACTTCGGTCACACACTCTATCAATGGTCGTTACGGACTCTCCTGGAGTTCTCAATATTGTCACGGGTGTCTTTTCAAGAAGGGGATATAACATTCAGGTAATTTTGGCTTTGGTATCTTATGCCTAACACTTCCTCATTCTTCCTTAATCATTTTAGCTGTTCTTCACTTGCCAAACTTCTTGTGTTATCAGAGTTTAGCTGTGGGACACGCAGAAGTGGAAGGACTCTCTCGCATTACAACTGTGGTTCCTGGTACTGATGAATCAATCAGCAAGTTGGTACAGCAACTTTATAAGCTGGTAGATCTTCATGAGGTGAGATTTCAGCTTTCAGTTGACATTTGTCAATTGCCTGGCTGGGGGAGTCGGGCTCAGTATCTTGTTTCTTGCCTCAGATGGATAGTTGTTTACTCAGTTGCTCCGCAGTGCTATGGAATTTTGCTGGTCCATATGACTCATGAGAAATTATGATGTTAGGGGTCACAGAGTTAATTTGTGTGATTTTATAATTAGTTGTAATGACTTGTCTAATTACTAGTTGGGCTTTCCTGACTCTAGGTTAAGGATATTACTCACACACCATTTGCCGAACGTGAGTTGATGCTGATAAAGATTGCTGTAAATGCCGCTGCTCGGAGAGATGTCCTTGATATTGCCAG
>JAGVVM010008900.1:0-17859 GCA_019149425.1 Psidium friedrichsthalianum
TTTTCCGATCCCGAAATCCCGCCATTCGTGCCAGATTCCGCCGTGTGGTCTACTCCCGCGCATCGTGTGCCAATAGCTGTCGTCGACATAGGCCAACCGTTTATTTTTTCTTCGTGAATTTTTTAGCAGAGACTAAGTAACAATTCGGGCCTTGTCGTAGTTGGGGCAGATAGTTTCACGGGTGGGAATGAACTCTTTATATGTCTAAACGCGCATCGACCTTTGGGCGTTTGAGAGTTCTGAGGAAGTAAGGGAAGGTCGCGTCCTCCACGGGATTTCTTTTCAGTCGTTCATTGGCGTCACTATGAGCGTCACCTTCCCTCATGGTACATCTCCAAATTTGTCAACACTGAAATGGAGGGCTTCTTCCAACTGATCCGTTGGGAGCACATTTCAGCTGATTGGTTTGGCAAACAATGAAATGGGCTGTGATTTGCTAGCCATATCCTGGGACTGGTTTTAGCTTCAGTCACTGTAAAAAGACAACTGAACCTGCTAGTATGTTGGGTGGTCAGAGCGTGTTTCAATCTTAATCAATGATTTTCAATAGTAGAACTTCAATAGTGGAAGCACAAACAAATGCCAAGTAATAGCATGTTCCATCTATTGCAGGTTCAAGCACATTGTATGTCCAGCTATTATTGTATAATAGATCATGGACCTCACAGTATTTTGGTTAAGCACTCGATAAACCTGTAGGTAGATACCGAATATCTGATCGCTATGAGATGATTACAGACCACAGAAAGAAAACCAGAAAGTTACTAAACAACATAAGTTTGCAAGTCTGAACACATACAGATAATAGATAAGGTGCATCTGGCGGAATGTCAAACTGCTCATGGACAGAGTCAAGATCAAGCAAGACATATTCTTCCTCAATCCCTACATCATCATGCACCACATTTGCCTCCATGGTTCCATTCCCTACACAGATTATACAATCCAATGCTTTCGATATGTAATACGTTTATCTTCGTCGCGAACAACGAGTCAACTGCAGAGGAATCCAGAAACTATTGAGGATACAGGTCGTGTAGAAAAGACAGGCTTATAAAAAAAAAATTTGACAATATTATGGGAAATGAATGAAAAACAAGATTGGATGTCCATTTGCAATGCCCATTGAACAGAGCTTAGAAAGCTATTGATTTAGCCTATCCATTACCAATCTCATGATCTTCAGGAGTTATATTGCTACTTTCCCACCAAACATCTATCGATATGCAAGAGAGAAGAAGATTAAAAGGAGGATAGCAAGGAAATTCTCCCAGTCGAGAGCAAAGTGATACTCAACGGGGACGGGAGCAGCTAAGTCGTCGGAGCTCCCAGTTGCCGGAGAAAGCAAAAACCCCATGTAATTTGTACGGACCTGGTCCGAGTGAAGAATCGAGCGAGTCAGCTTCGAGCACTCAACGAGTCGAACAGATGCGTCGTTCGGGCGCGCGAGGACGCGACAGAATCACAAAGGGCAATCAGGATCGCGACCCCTCCCCGTCGCTCATGAATATATCTCTCCTCTGTTTCTCCCCAGGAGCTAGAAGGAAGCGTCTCCAACCTTGCAAGCCATCGTCATAAAACCACTTGTTTATAAACCCTCATTAAATTAGGTCTTTAGGTCACGAGGTCGAGTGTTTTGTCTTTTGGGTTTGATTAAACCTTTCAAACGGTCCGACCAAAAAACAAAAAAAAAAAAAAACCGTCAAACAGTGGGTCGAGTTAAGTCATAATTGATCGGACTCAAATTAATTCATATGATCTATTTTAAGCAATTTATTATAATGTAAATTTCTCGACCCATACTCGACTCATCACATACCCGACTCATATATGACTCGACACATGTTACTATAATAATTACATATTTAATCCAATTTGAGAATTTTATTTTATAAATCTTTTAAAAAATTATATTACTAAAGCACTGAAATTTTTTATTTTTATGTTTTTTTCATTTTTTTTCCTTCTAAATCCGGCGAGGGTCGCTAGTAGACCCTCACTAACCATACCAAGAGCTGCGAGCACCTGACCACCTCACCAACCACACGAGAGGGTCATTGACCCTTGTTGGTCGTATGCTGTGGGCGAGGGTTGGCGGAGGGCCATGACCCTCGCCCGTTGCCGGCAAGGGCTTCGTGGCCCTTGCATTGTGGATACCCAACCCTTGTAGGGAATGACCTATTTATTATAATTCACTTAAGATAGTTAGAAAATTCACTTATGACTCATTTATGACCCACTTAAACTTGTTTTTAAAAGCTAAAGCAACCCATTTATAACTCACATCATTAAATGTGGGTTAAAACTGCGTACTAGACCCATTTTGCCACTTCTATGTGTGATTGTCAAGGACCATAAGGCCTAGTCATGGTGGACTAGCGGAGCTCAATCATTGGGCTTGACTCGAGTAATGGTTGGACACTTTGGTCTTGCCAACGATGGTGTTTCTGGGGAATGGAAAAAGGTTTTAGTGGGGGAGATGGTATCAAGGTAGAATAGGAAATCGAAGAATTGGACTGATAGGAACCGGTCCAATTCCATATTTCAAAGTATGCATGGTAGGTTTCAAATTTCAAAAATTAGGAAACATATTCCGATGGATAGGTAGTGGAACTTGGAACCTAGCATAAGTTTTTGTATTTTTCTTATTCTATGTCTTCACACGATCATGCGGTATTCCGTGGCTTTCTGATGATAAGTGCATAATCTGGAACTACTAGTCTTAGCTTCAATTTATGGCGATATTCATGACTGAGACTTTTATTTCGTTAATATTTCATATTCTTCGTATATCTAAGTATGAGTTGCGGTCAGTGGAATATAGAAGCAAATGGTGGTCATTTGATGTGACAATTCACTGCAATCATTCAATTAAGAATAAAAGTTGAATCTGTGTACAACTCGAAATCAACCCTAGAACCTGTTTTAAGGTAGGTTTTAGGTTTCTAGGATTTGTAGGGTAGGTTCCAGGTCACCTGTAAGTTTTAGAGCTTGTTTGTCGGTCCTTTTGGCCTTTGATAATGACTTCTCCTACCTCCTGTTTTGGAGTGTGATAAACCAAATATATATATATATTTTTTGGTAAAGAGTGATAAACCAAATATTAATCTCAGTCCAAACCAAAAGTTTAGAGAGTTTTTTATATCAATAAAACAAGCTTCATACCAGCATTATTTTACTCAAATTTAATTCAAATTTTAGGAGACCGCTTTTGCTTTTTCAAATTTATCTATCGAGGAAAGAACTTGTCGAGCACCTTATAATTAATAAATATCGATGGTATTATTTATTTTTCCTTTTTTTTTTTTTTTTTTTATAATTCAGGGGCAAAAGCACATGTGCTAGTTACCGGGAGGCACATGAAATACCTTGCAACCCTAAAAATTATAATTGGCTGCAATCCGAGATATATTTTCCATGTTTTTAGTTAGCCTATGAAAATAATTTGATGCTGAGATTATTGGTTGGTTGCTAAGATTTGGTGTCTCCTATTCCTTTCCTCATTTCGATTTTCATGATTCTCTTCCCTTCCTTGTCATCTTGATTCTTCCTCTGTTAGATTCCCAACTGTTTTTGCTATGTGCTTTTTGTTCCTGGCAGCAAAGCTAAATCCGTGTCATATCATTTCATCTCGCCAAATGCTACTTTCAAATCGTATTCTAATTGAACTAGACCTCTCATAAGATGAACTTCTATGGTTATACTACACAGAGGAACTTGAAACCCGTACCCTACCATAGTCTAGCGAAATCCTCAATTTCCCTCTAAACAAATTTGCCAAATTTTTTTTATAAAAGTCAAAGATTACGGCGCGAAACGTAAAATTATAAGTCTAATTCTATCCAAATAATGTACACAAATTAAAACATCATTTCCTCTCGCTTTTAGATTTAAATATTACCTTGCCTCTCGTTCTTTCGTATGTACCCATTTAATAAGAACCACTACTTTCTTTTTTTTTTTTCCCTTTCTCACTTTTGGACATCCTGAATTACCGTTACTTTGTTTATCTCATACTCACGCATTTCACACGTAACTACGCATTATTTTCTAGTGGATAATCACCTAATTATGCGCATGCGTGTGCCTTAACCCTAGTTTATTATATGAAAGATCTTGTAGACTTTGGGATTAAATGATATTAGGTTAGTAATAATATAAGTATATCGACTCTCAGTATGTCAATAATCCACGGTCGATAGCCCGTATTTTTTGCTAGTTAAATGAAAGACATAATAGATTTTACAAATAAGCTTTCAAACTTAACCTATATCTGCAGTTTAAATTTGTCTGATACAAGGAATTCTTGTCAGCAGACCATGGTCAGAATACAGTGATTGATCCCATTACAACTTTCAGTTATATGAGCGCAATCTAACGACAAGCAAATCAAAGAGCATAACGATGGCGATTCCAACATAAGCCTTCAAAAGCATAGGACTGAAAACTCAAACACAGGGGTTTACATGGCGACAGAAGCCCGTGAAGAAACCCTCGAAAATTATCTAAAGTGAGAAAAAAGAAATCTTTATCTAAGTCGACCCTCTTTCCTTTTGAGCTCGAGCGCGATTTCATGGCTGGAAGCGACACGTTTGGCCCATCCGAGCATCTCCAACTTCATCCGCCGATCCTCGTCGATCCCCGAATTCCTCCTCTGGCGATGATCCCGAGCATCGTCGACGGAGATCGTCGCGTTGTCTTCTTCCAGAAGATGGGGAGGCGGCGCCTCGGTTTCCGTACCGAAATCCCGCCATTCGATGCCAGATTTCGCGTGGTCAACACCTGCCATCGCCAATGCTTCGATCGACATAGCCAGCCTTTATTTTCCTTCGGTGATGTTGAGCAAGAGACTGAATTACCAATGTAGAGCCCTGTGTCGTGTAGGGAGAGATATTTCATGGGGGGGGGGAATGAACTCTTTATATGCGAAAAGGCTCATCGACTTTTGGGCGTTTGAGTTCGTGAGGAAGTGAGGGAAGGTCACGTCCTCACGGGTATTGCATTTTCAGGCGTTCAATTGGCGTCATTATGAGCGTCACCTTCCCTCTGGTACATCTCCAAATTTGCAACAATGAAATGAGGGCTTCTTACCAAATTGATCCTTGGAAAACTATTTCAGCCGATTTGGTTTTCAACTATGAAATGGGGCTGTGATTTGATAGCCATTACTGGGTCTGGTTTTAGCAACGCAGCACCATTACGTTGTTTGGTTTCGTGAATGACATGCGCAGTGAGCGGGAAAAGGATCGAAATTCTCAAAATACTCCTAAAATTCGAATTAGATGGAACATAACGGTTAGAATTTAAGTAGACAAACATGATTCATTAGTTTAATACCCCATTTAAATAATTAGACATGTAATTTCTACTACAAGACACACTTACTTATCATTAATATTTATTTATGATTGTCATAATTAAAATATAAGCACATGACATGCCGCTATGTTAAAATTAATATATTTACGCTACGGTAATTATCACTTAGTAGCCAATCATGCATGTAATATTGCATAAATACATGATCAAGATATTACAAATGCATAGGTTTTTTTTCTATTATTTAGTAACTAATTTATGACTATGATTTAATCTTAACTGATATTATGGTTGAAATAATAATTGTGCGACAATTTTATGCATATTAAAATAACTAATAATTGAGATAATGAGCATATTGTAAATTATATTGATTTTTTTAAAAATTAGTGAAAAATACCAAATATTGACCAAATAATATTATGGTAACTATTATATCAACGACAAATTTAGCATTTATAAGTAATTATGCATTATCAAGACAACATCGTTATTATCACAGCAGATTTTTATCTATTATTCCATGTTTTGTATAATGATCACATAATTGTGTTTAAGTGAGAATAATTATAATTGATGTTACCATTACATTGGTAACAATCGAACGTTGGTAGAGTATGCGGGAAAAAAATGACAACGATATTTTAGGGATGGCTACCTTAATAACTATTACACAGCATGGGCCCATGTAATAACTGTCATTACTTTGAGTCTTACGCTGTAATAACTATTACTGCGAGCAAACACCATAATAGGCCATCGAACTGTAATGGGGCTACAATTTTGTAGCAATTACTACAATCAAACGAGGAGTTGTAGTTATTTACCCTAGCAGAAAAAAATTCTGGTGAAAATCTTAGTAAACGGCCCTTGTGCCCGCGATAGAACCTTTTGTCCGCGACTTTAAGGGACCCTTGTATTGGTCCGCATTCTAAAATTTGAGCTATTTGATTGAAAAAAAAAAACAACGACAACAGGGTAGGTGATCGATCGAGCAAAGGATGGAAAATAAACATCGGTTTGCGATTTTTCAATGCATGGTAATAATATGTGGCTGTTAGCAACCTTTTCTTATCTTCTTTTGAAAATTCTTGGCTTTCAGTAAACAGGAGACGATGGTAGTGTCGTTTCCTTCGGTGGCATTTCCTTAGTTATGTTTTCCCTTTTTCTAGGTAAGAATTCAATGTTAATGTACAGGTAGAACTTTTTCAGTTGAACTTGAGTCACATAAGAAACGTGCAAGAAAGGTGGCTGACGAGAAACCCGACCGCCAGGAAGCCCTTTGGTCGCGTGCATGGAGAGCGCAAAGAGCGATTTCGACGTGGATGCGTTCGTCATGAAGAGCACATCATCCAATGAATCGACCGGATCTCGACATTCTCGTGATACAGTTGAAAAGTGCAAAAGCAAAAAAGGGCAAAAAAAAAAAAAAAGGATTAAGAAAAAGTACCACTTCACCAGAAAGCAAGAGAGCCCTAATGACTCGGGTTCGGGGACGGCAACGGGTCGGGTTAAATCGATTGCCGGTGCTCAAACTCCGTATGACTTGTTGGTGAATGGATTAGGTCTCTCCGGCCTATTATGGGCCAGTCGATGCGGTCCACAAATCCGCACGTCATAGCGTATTTTGAGAATTATGTGGAAGAGAGAGGATTATACGCGTAGCATCGGCTTGATTCTCTATGTCCCATCAAACACAAGCAATTTCATTTTCGCGACACGTACGTGACTATGTTTCTACTTGCATCTTACCCGATTTGCGAGATTATTAAGATTTCTCATCGGTCCCCGGTTCACCAACTATAGGTTAACCTCATCATAAAAGTAGATTTTAGTCTAATAATGTCTTCTTAACTTCCAATTCAGTAAGATCTGCATACGAACTATCAAACCAGAGCATCACTTAGGTTGCGGAAATAATAATGTCCGCGGAAATCTAAGATGTTACGCACATGATCAAGAGCGATCCGCTACAAGATTGAGGCGATGGCGCCCGAAGGTCGACAACGATTCAAATGAGATCGAGGGCTCGAGGGACATTGTTGGTTGGAACATAAGAGAAAACCCTGTAAAGACCATTCTCGAATTGCTGCGTAATGTGGACGATTTTAGCTGTCCAAACATTTTTTGTGAGCATGGCATTATCTTAAGAGGTAACGTCGGATGTCAATATGAACAATTAACAAAGCTACTATACTGCGGTCGTGCCCACAAGAACCCGCGCGTTGGTCTAGATTTGAGAAGTTTGAAAAGTTAAGTTATGTGATTGAGTTTGGAAAGAAAAAAATTTATTTGCGCCGAAGAGAATCCAATCAATTATCAATTATACGAATGGACAATGATTATTTCCTACTATGGAGAGACTCTATTTGCCGAAGCAACAACGTTGCTAGAAGATTTGTTCGTAAGGGATGAACGGATCTATTGTGATCTTATTACAATCTACAACGGCTAAATTGATTATCTCAAAAGTCATTCAACAGTCGGTTTGAAGATCGACAACTATGAAAGAGATCAATGTGAGCCAAAGTAAATAGAGACGAGTTACGAGAATTAGAAGAACACTTCCCTTATTCTGCGATCAATTTAGTCAGTTACCGAGGGTTACGCACACTGATTGTAAATCTTCTGAGAAGTGTGCAAGTATTGTTCTAGTACGTGCAACTTGTCAGTGTGATCTACCAATTTTGGGTAGAAGCAACGCAAGCTACAACTATAACGACTCCAAGAGCCACTAGTGAAATCCAGAATTGTTGGCGGCCGTTAGCCTAGGAGGGTGGATTCACGCTAGGTCTAAGCCAAATCACTATAGATCTACGTGCATCTATCTCTAAACCAGCAGTTCATTCTTGCATATGTCAACCTCGTTCCTCCATGATATAATTGACTCTATTTATTCCATGAAATTTTTTAATCAGATTTCGTTACGTAACATATTCATCCCATCTAGGCATATCGATAACCATAACAGCAACCTCGTCGAAACAATTTGAGAGAATCAAGTGCTCTGGTCCAAATATCAGCATCCAAAGTCATCCCAGGATAGCTTTTGAAGGTCTAGGTTTCTTGTCCATTTGCACTTATGAAGCCATGGGCTGCATGAACCCCACAAGACAGTTTTATCTTCTTGTGGCCGACCTCCTCGGGAGATAAAGATGATTAGGCATCAACTTGCAGATTTTTCTTAAACAAGAAGATGGCACAGATTTCACCAGATAGCTCAGGGAAGCATGTCAATCGGGCTAAAAGAGCTTTGGATACGTTGTTAACAGCTTTTACGAGCTGGAAAAGGATTATGCGGATTATTACGAGAATGTCTTAGGCAAGAAAAGATGGCATGTTGGTTCGATCTCATCGCACAATGAGGACATGGAAGATAAAGCGATTAGAGGAAAGGAAGCCTCCATCGACGAGCACGAGCGCTCGACATGGCTAGACTCCAAGGAACCTAATTATGTCATTTTACGCGTGTTTCGGGAGCGAGGCTAGCTACATTTAAATGGCGACATTGATTGGCTACCGGAAGGTTTCAAAGGGGAGAATCCATGGGAAGGGCCTGATCATATGAGGATGGGTACCCCAAATCCTGATTCTCAAGCATGATCGGTCGCCGGAGGGTTGGATCCGTTGTGTGCGGAACTCAACGCCGGAAGGAATACGTGCCGAGGCGCCTACACTTACCGGGCCGGTATCTCCTGAGCGGTTCTACAACAAGTTGGTGATTGATGTGCTGAAGGTCGGGATTGGCATTGGGGTTAAATAAAGGGTTATAGTGGTTAGGGATAGTCTGATGAGAGGAGATGCTATTGAGAAGACAACTAGGAATTTCCACACCTGAATTTTTTGGCGATAAGCCGAGTACAACTTTTTTGCACGGAAACGGTTAATAAATTGTTAGTAAGTAACTAAAAAGGATAAGTATTGAGAATGGCGATGGCGATTCCAACATAAGCCTTCAAAAGGATAGGACTGAAAGCTCAAACACAGAGGTTTTACATGGCGACAGAAGCCCGTGAAGAAACCCTCGAAAATTATCTAAAGAGAGAAAAAAAGAAATCTTTATCTAAGTCGACCCTCTTTCCTTTTGAGCTCGAACGCGATTTCATGGGTGGAAGCGACACGTTTGGCCCATCCGAGCATCTCCAACTTCATCCGCCGATCTTCGTCGATCCCCGAATTCCTCCTCTGGCGATGATCCCGAGCATCGTCGACGGAGATCGTCGCGTCGTCTTCTTCCAGAAGATGGGGAGGCGGCGCCTCAGTTTCCATACCGAAATCCCGCCATTCAATGCCGGATTTTGCGTGGTCGACGCCCGCCATCGCCAATGCTTCGATCGACATAGCCAACGTTTATTTTCCTTCGGTGATGTTGAGCAAGAGACTGAATTACCAATGTAGAGCCCTGCGTCGTGTAGGGAGAGATATTTCATGGGGGGAAATGAACTCTTTATATGCGAAGAGGCTCATCGACTTTTGGGCGTTTGAGTTCGTGAGGAAGTGAGGGAAGGTCACGTCCTCACGGGTATTGCATTTTCAGGCGTTCAATTGGCGTCACTATGAGCATCACCTCCCCTCCGGTACATCTCCAAATTTGCAACAATGAAATGAGGGCTTCTTACCAAATTGATTCTTGGAAAACTATTTCAGCCGATTTGGTTTGCAACAATGAAATGGGGCTGTGATTTGATAGCCATTACTGGGTCTGGTTTTAGTAACGTAGTACTATTATTTAAGCGGATTCTCCTCCTGCTCGGACTTCGGTTGGCTATCCTCTTTTCTTACCGCTTCTATCAGGCATGGTTTCTCACCACCTAATGATGATATCATATCATGATCATGCTAGTTGTTGTTTGGTTTCGTGAATGACATACGTAATGAGCGGGAAAAGTAAAAGAATTCCTAAAATACTCCTAATAACTAATTTATGACTGTGATTTAAGCTTAACTGATCTGACACACACACACACACACATATATATATATATATATATATATGTGTGTATAAGCATAACTGATACTATGGTTGAAATAATAATTGTGTAACAACTTTATGCATATCGATATATCCAGCAATTGAGATACCAAGTATGTGTGAATTATATTGAATTTGTGAAAAATTAGTGAAAAATACCAAATATTGACCAAATAATATTATGGCAACTATTAAATCAACGACAAATTTAACATCAATGAGTAATTATGCATTATCAAGACAACATCGTTATTATCACAGCAGATTTTACCTATTATTAGGTAAAAATCTGCTGTGATAATAACGATGTTGTCTTGATAATGCATAATTACTCATTGATGTTAAATTTGTCGTTGATTTAATAGTTGCCATAATATTATTTGGTCAATATTTGGTATTTTTCACTAATTTTTCACAAATTCAATATAATTCACAACATACTTGGTATCTCAATTGCTGGATATATCGATATGCATAAAGTTGTTACACAATTATTATTTCAACCATAGTATCAGTTATGCTTATACACACATATATATATATATATATATATATATGTGTGTGTGTGTGTGTGTCAGATCAGTTAAGCTTAAATCACAGTCATAAATTAGTTATTAGGAGTATTTTAGGAATTCTTTTACTTTTCCCGCTCATTACGTATGTCATTCACGAAACCAAACAACAACTAGCATGATCATGATATGATATCATCATTAGGTGGTGAGAAACCATGCCTGATAGAAGCGGTAAGAAAAGAGGATAGCCAACCGAAGTCCGAGCAGGAGGAGAATCCGCTTAAATAATAGTACTACGTTACTAAAACCAGACCCAGTAATGGCTATCAAATCACAGCCCCATTTCATTGTTGCAAACCAAATCGGCTGAAATAGTTTCCAAGAATCAATTTGGTAAGAAGCCCTCATTTCATTGTTGCAAATTTGGAGATGTACCGGAGGGGAGGTGATGCTCATAGTGACGCCAATTGAACGCCTGAAAATGCAATACCCGTGAGGACGTGACCTTCCCTCACTTCCTCACGAACTCAAACGCCAAAAGTCGATGAGCCTCTTCGCATATAAAGAGTTCATTTCCCCCCATGAAATATCTCTCCCTACACGACGCAGGGCTCTACATTGGTAATTCAGTCTCTTGCTCAACATCACCGAAGGAAAATAAACGTTGGCTATGTCGATCGAAGCATTGGCGATGGCGGGCGTCGACCACGCAAAATCCGGCATTGAATGGCGGGATTTCGGTATGGAAACTGAGGCGCCGCCTCCCCATCTTCTGGAAGAAGACGACGCGACGATCTCCGTCGACGATGCTCGGGATCATCGCCAGAGGAGGAATTCGGGGATCGACGAAGATCGGCGGATGAAGTTGGAGATGCTCGGATGGGCCAAACGTGTCGCTTCCACCCATGAAATCGCGTTCGAGCTCAAAAGGAAAGAGGGTCGACTTAGATAAAGATTTCTTTTTTTCTCTCTTTAGATAATTTTCGAGGGTTTCTTCACGGGCTTCTGTCGCCATGTAAAACCTCTGTGTTTGAGCTTTCAGTCCTATCCTTTTGAAGGCTTATGTTGGAATCGCCATCGCCATTCTCAAATACTTATCCTTTTTTAGTTACTTACTAACAATTTATTAACCGTTTCCGTGCAAAAAAGTTGTACTCGGCTTATCGCCAAAAAATTCAGGTGTGGAAATTCCTAGTTGTCTTCTCAATAGCATCTCCTCTCATCAGACTATCCCTAACCACTATAACCCTTTATTTAACCCCAATGCCAATCCCGACCTTCAGCACATCAATCACCAACTTGTTGTAGAACCGCTCAGGAGATACCGGCCCGGTAAGTGTAGGCGCCTCGGCACGTATTCCTTCCGGCGTTGAGTTCCGCACACAACGGATCCAAACCCTCCGGCGACCGATCATGCTTGAGAATCAGGATTTGGGGTACCCATCCTCATATGATCAGGCCCTTCCCATGGATTCTCCCCTTTGAAACCTTCCGGTAGCCAATCAATGTCGCCATTTAAATGTAGCTAGCCTCGCTCCCGAAACACGCGTAAAATGACATAATTAGGTTCCTTGGAGTCTAGCCATGTCGAGCGCTCGTGCTCGTCGATGGAGGCTTCCTTTCCTCTAATCGCTTTATCTTCCATGTCCTCATTGTGCGATGAGATCGAACCAACATGCCATCTTTTCTTGCCTAAGACATTCTCGTAATAATCCGCATAATCCTTTTCCAGCTCGTAAAAGCTGTTAACAACGTATCCAAAGCTCTTTTAGCCGATTGACATGCTTCCCTGAGCTATCTGGTGAAATCTGTGCCATCTTCTTGTTTAAGAAAAATCTGCAAGTTGATGCCTAATCATCTTTATCTCCCGAGGAGGTCGGCCACAAGAAGATAAAACTGTCTTGTGGGGTTCATGCAGCCCATGGCTTCATAAGTGCAAATGGACAAGAAACCTAGACCTTCAAAAGCTATCCTGGGATGACTTTGGATGCTGATATTTGGACCAGAGCACTTGATTCTCTCAAATTGTTTCGACGAGGTTGCTGTTATGGTTATCGATATGCCTAGATGGGATGAATATGTTACGTAACGAAATCTGATTAAAAAATTTCATGGAATAAATAGAGTCAATTATATCATGGAGGAACGAGGTTGACATATGCAAGAATGAACTGCTGGTTTAGAGATAGATGCACGTAGATCTATAGTGATTTGGCTTAGACCTAGCGTGAATCCACCTCCTAGGCTAACGGCCGCCAACAATTCTGGATTTCACTAGTGGCTCTTGGAGTCGTTATAGTTGTAGCTTGCGTTGCTTCTACCAAAATTGGTAGATCACACTGACAAGTTGCACGTACTAGAACAATACTTGCACACTTCTCAGAAGATTTACAATCAGTGTGCGTAACCCTCGGTAACTGACTAAATTGATCGCAGAATAAGGGAAGTGTTCTTCTAATTCTCGTAACTCGTCTCTATTTACTTTGGCTCACATTGATCTCTTTCATAGTTGTCGATCTTCAAACCGACTGTTGAATGACTTTTGAGATAATCAATTTAGCCGTTGTAGATTGTAATAAGATCACAATAGATCCGTTCATCCCTTACGAACAAATCTTCTAGCAACGTTGTTGCTTCGGCAAATAGAGTCTCTCCATAGTAGGAAATAATCATTGTCCATTCGTATAATTGATAATTGATTGGATTCTCTTCGGCGCAAATAAATTTTTTTCTTTCCAAACTCAATCACATAACTTAACTTTTCAAACTTCTCAAATCTAGACCAACGCGCGGGTTCTTGTGGGCACGACCGCAGTATAGTAGCTTTGTTAATTGTTCATATTGACATCCGACGTTACCTCTTAAGATAATGCCATGCTCACAAAAAATGTTTGGACAGCTAAAATCGTCCACATTACGCAGCAATTCGAGAATGGTCTTTACAGGGTTTTCTCTTATGTTCCAACCAACAATGTCCCTCGAGCCCTCGATCTCATTTGAATCGTTGTCGACCTTCGGGCGCCATCGCCTCAATCTTGTAGCGGATCGCTCTTGATCATGTGCGTAACATCTTAGATTTCCGCGGACATTATTATTTCCGCAACCTAAGTGATGCTCTGGTTTGATAGTTCGTATGCAGATCTTACTGAATTGGAAGTTAAGAAGACATTATTAGACTAAAATCTACTTTTATGATGAGGTTAACCTATAGTTGGTGAACCGGGGACCGATGAGAAATCTTAATAATCTCGCAAATCGGGTAAGATGCAAGTAGAAACATAGTCACGTACGTGTCGCGAAAATGAAATTGCTTGTGTTTGATGGGACATAGAGAATCAAGCCGATGCTACGCGTATAATCCTCTCTCTTCCACATAATTCTCAAAATACGCTATGACGTGCGGATTTGTGGACCGCATCGACTGGCCCATAATAGGCCGGAGAGACCTAATCCATTCACCAACAAGTCATACGGAGTTTGAGCACCGGCAATCGATTTAACCCGACCCGTTGCCGTCCCCGAACCCGAGTCATTAGGGCTCTCTTGCTTTCTGGTGAAGTGGTACTTTTTCTTAATCCTTTTTTTTTTTTTTTGCCCTTTTTTGCTTTTGCACTTTTCAACTGTATCACGAGAATGTCGAGATCCGGTCGATTCATTGGATGATGTGCTCTTCATGACGAACGCATCCACGTCGAAATCGCTCTTTGCGCTCTCCATGCACGCGACCAAAGGGCTTCCTGGCGGTCGGGTTTCTCGTCAGCCACCTTTCTTGCACGTTTCTTATGTGACTCAAGTTCAACTGAAAAAGTTCTACCTGTACATTAACATTGAATTCTTACCTAGAAAAAGGGAAAACATAACTAAGGAAATGCCACCGAAGGAAACGACACTACCATCGTCTCCTGTTTACTGAAAGCCAGAATTTTCAAAAGAAGATAAGAAAAGGTTGCTAACAGCCACATATTATTACCATGCATTGAAAAATCGCAAACCGATGTTTATTTTCCATCCTTTGCTCGATCGATCACCTACCCTGTTGTCGTTGTTTTTTTTTTTCAATCAAATAGCTCAAATTTTAGAATGCGGACCAATACAAGGGTTCCCTTAAAGTCGCGGACAAAAGGTTCTATCGCGGGCACAAGGGCCGTTTACTAAGATTTTCACCAGAATTTTTTTCTGCTAGGGTAAATAACTACAACTCCTCGTTTGATTGTAGTAATTGCTACAAAATTGTAGCCCCATTACAGTTCGATGGCCTATTATGGTGTTTGCTCGCAGTAATAGTTATTACAGCGTAAGACTCAAAGTAATGACAGTTATACATGGGCCCATGCTGTGTAATAGTTATTAAGGTAGCCATCCCTAAAATATCGTTGTCATTTTTTTCCCGCATACTCTACCAACGTTCGATTGTTACCAATGTAATGGTAACATCAATTATAATTATTCTCACTTAAACACAATTATGTGATCATTATACAAAACATGGAATAATAGATAAAAATCTGCTGTGATAATAACGATGTTGTCTTGATAATGCATAATTACTTATAAATGCTAAATTTGTCGTTGATATAATAGTTACCATAATATTATTTGGTCAATATTTGGTATTTTTCACTAATTTTTAAAAAAATCAATATAATTTACAATATGCTCATTATCTCAATTATTAGTTATTTTAATATGCATAAAATTGTCGCACAATTATTATTTCAACCATAATATCAGTTAAGATTAAATCATAGTCATAAATTAGTTACTAAATAATAGAAAAAAAAACCTATGCATTTGTAATATCTTGATCATGTATTTATGCAATATTACATGCATGATTGGCTACTAAGTGATAATTACCGTAGCGTAAATATATTAATTTTAACATAGCGGCATGTCATGTGCTTATATTTTAATTATGACAATCATAAATAAATATTAATGATAAGTAAGTGTGTCTTGTAGTAGAAATTACATGTCTAATTATTTAAATGGGGTATTAAACTAATGAATCATGTTTGTCTACTTAAATTCTAACCGTTATGTTCCATCTAATTCGAATTTTAGGAGTATTTGAGAATTTCGATCCTTTTCCCGCTCACTGCGCATGTCATTCACGAAACCAAACAACGTAATGGTGCTGCGTTGCTAAAACCAGACCCAGTAATGGCTATCAAATCACAGCCCCATTTCATAGTTGAAAACCAAATCGGCTGAAATAGTTTTCCAAGGATCAATTTGGTAAGAAGCCCTCATTTCATTGTTGCAAATTTGGAGATGTACCAGAGGGAAGGTGACGCTCATAATGACGCCAATTGAACGCCTGAAAATGCAATACCCGTGAGGACGTGACCTTCCCTCACTTCCTCACGAACTCAAACGCCCAAAAGTCGATGAGCCTTTTCGCATATAAAGAGTTCATTCCCCCCCCCCCATGAAATATCTCTCCCTACACGACACAGGGCTCTACATTGGTAATTCAGTCTCTTGCTCAACATCACCGAAGGAAAATAAAGGCTGGCTATGTCGATCGAAGCATTGGCGATGGCAGGTGTTGACCACGCGAAATCTGGCATCGAATGGCGGGATTTCGGTACGGAAACCGAGGCGCCGCCTCCCCATCTTCTGGAAGAAGACAACGCGACGATCTCCGTCGACGATGCTCGGGATCATCGCCAGAGGAGGAATTCGGGGATCGACGAGGATCGGCGGATGAAGTTGGAGATGCTCGGATGGGCCAAACGTGTCGCTTCCAGCCATGAAATCGCGCTCGAGCTCAAAAGGAAAGAGGGTCGACTTAGATAAAGATTTCTTTTTTCTCACTTTAGATAATTTTCGAGGGTTTCTTCACGGGCTTCTGTCGCCATGTAAAACCCTGTGTTTGAGTTTTCAGTCCTATGCTTTTGAAGGCTTATGTTGGAATCGCCATCGTTATGCTCTTTGATTTGCTTGTCGTTAGATTGCGCTCATATAACTGAAAGTTGTAATGGGATCAATCACTGTATTCTGACCATGGTCTGCTGACAAGAATTCCTTGTATCAGACAAATTTAAACTGCAGATATAGGTTAAGTTTGAAAGCTTATTTGTAAAATCTATTATGTCTTTCATTTAACTAGCAAAAAATACGGGCTATCGACCGTGGATTATTGACATACTGAGAGTCGATATACTTATATTATTACTAACCTAATATCATTTAATCCCAAAGTCTACAAGATCTTTCATATAATAAACTAGGGTTAAGGCACACGCATGCGCATAATTAGGTGATTATCCACTAGAAAATAATGCGTAGTTACGTGTGAAATGCTGTGAGTATGAGATAAACAAAGTAACGGTAATTCAGGATGTCCAAAAGTGAGAAAGGGAAAAAAAAAAAAAGAAAGTAGTGGTTCTTATTAAATGGGTACATACGAAAGAACGAGAGGCAAGGTAATATTTAAATCTAAAAGCGAGAGGAAATGATGTTTTAATTTGTGTACATTATTTGGATAGAATTAGACTTATAATTTTACGTTTCGCGCCGTAATCTTTGACTTTTATAAAAAAAATTTGGCAAATTTGTTTAGAGGGAAATTGAGGATTTCGCTAGACTATGGTAGGGTACGGGTTTCAAGTTCCTCTGTGTAGTATAACCATAGAAGTTCATCTTATGAGAGGTCTAGTTCAATTAGAATACGATTTGAAAGTAGCATTTGGCGAGATGAAATGATATGACACGGATTTAGTTTGCTGCCAGGAACAAAAAGCACATAGCAAAAACAGTTGGGAATCTAACAGAGGAAGAATCAAGATGACAAGGAAGGGAAGAGAATCATGAAAATCGAAATGAGGAAAGGAATAGGAGACACCAAATCTTAGCAACCAACCAATAATCTCAGCATCAAATTATTTTCATAGGCTAACTAAAAACATGGGAAATATATCTCGGATTGCAGCCAATTATAATTTTTAGGGTTGCAAGCTATTTCATGTGCCTCCCGGTAACTAGCACATGTGCTTTTGCCCTGAATTATAAAAAAAAAAGAAAAGAAAAGGAAAAATAAATAATACC
>JAGVVM010008901.1:0-16862 GCA_019149425.1 Psidium friedrichsthalianum
CCATGATTATCTGTTCTCTCCAATATATTGAAAGTTCGAGTATATTTCTGTATAGAATAGCTGGCTGAGCAGTTCGATGCTCATTACAATCATAAGCATGTAAGTAACTCCCAAGAATGTTGACTGAATGACTTAACGGAATATCTTTTGCAAGTTTTCCTGTAACTTTAAGACATGGCATAATTTTGGAAAAGGTGACAAACAAGGGTACCTACAGAAAACTATAGCTTATAAGTGGCTGTAGGCTATTTCATTCTTCACGTGTGACTCAATACGGGAGAATTACAGCCTAGGCTTCTACCAATCTGTAAATGGAACTGCTCTCTGGATCTATGTCTTCTAAACCCTGATTCTTGAAGAACATAATTTGTGCGACTACTTTAGCATCTGTTTTGCATTTGAACCAGAAAGGTTCTTGACTACTGAAGCTGATTGGACAGCAAAAAGTTCAAATCGCATGATTAATACGATGCATGTAAAGAGATGCTAAACTTCTTCAGGTTTGTACGGTTTTGTGAGCACACCAGAAATCCTGGAAAGAGTATATACTCTAGAATCTGAGATCCTGCAAATTGCGGAGGCAATTGTGATTCAAAGTAACAATGATGGAGGCTTACATGGTGTAAGTTACCTTGATCAATGTTTGAGATCCTTAATCCAACAAAACAAATTTATGTGGTTATTTTCCATGTACCAGGGGGAAGACCATGGAGTGAAACCTGCAGAGTCTTTGGAAGGTACTGTAAGTGTGTATGTGAGGGTTATCACTTTGCGTTCGTGTATTTTTTTCCTCTTCGCGTGTTTCTTTATGGGGGGAAAGGTTGGGAGTTTGTTTGACATTTGAGTTGTCTGCATGTCTAATTTTTTTGTTCTATGGTGCTTTAGTGTTTCGCTCATCTGTTGTCTTTTGTGTTCCTTTAGACTGTGATATGGATTCTGAATGTAGTAGAACAATTCCTGATGATTGCTCTGACTTATATAGTGTAATGATCACTATCTTATTGCAGGCGGAAATCCCTTGCTTGAGGGTAACGAGGATAAAGCTCTTGTTATTTACACAGTGAGGGAGCAATTATTTTTGCTTCATTTCATGTCTTATAGTTCCCATTCCGTAGGTTTGCTTAATTTTTGTTTATTTTATGTTTGTCAGCCTAGTGCACAGCCTTCTAAAGTAGGTGGATCCACCTCACAAGAAGGAAATTCAAAGTAAGTACTATTTCCTGTAACATGTTGACAGGAAATTGTTTTGCTAATTCACATTAAGGACAAATAGCTTTTCTGGAGGCTTCAATATTTACATATTTATTGCCATTTCATCTCTCTGTTCTATTTTAACGCCCATGTTAGCATTTTCGCCTAAGAAAAAATGCCTGGATCTTGCCATTTGTCTATTCCTTCCCTGTTGGAAGTAAATGTATGGCCCTTAGAACCCTATTCATCTGATATGGTAGAATATGAATAACTGAATTAGAAGGAGCATCATCAATAGATTAATTTACTCGAAGGAGCATCATCAATAGATTAATTTACTCGAAGGAGCATCATCAACAGATTAATTTACTCGAAGCTCTCTTTTTGTTCATTGCTTCTGAAAGGCAAACATTGCACATGGAAGAGATTAATCAGCTTTGAGTGAGAAGACTGCCTTCTCGACTGAATTATCAGGAAGACATTCACTAATTGAATCTTCTCTCTTCTGTGGGGCTGATCGATAGCCCATTGTAGTTTAGTAGTGTTGGCTTCAGTCGTACTCTAATTACTTTGTTTATCTAGAGTTCAGCTTCTGAAAGTCTTGGAGACACGAAAAAGTGTCCTTCAGAAGGAGCAAGGAATGGCCTTTGCCCGAGCTGTTGCTGCTGGTTTTGAAGTTGATAATTTGGAAACACTGATGTCCTTTGCTGAATGCTTTGGAGCCTCTCGACTGATGTAAGCCCTTATTTCCTTTGCCCATCTGATGCTGCACTCAATTGAATGTATCGAGAACACTATTAGCTACATGACACATGATCTGGATAGAATAAGTATGTGATCCGAACAGTACATGGACTAGCATGTTGTATTATCTATATGCAGCTCAAGATTTTTGCAGTAGCTAGGTTAGGTAGTATCCATTCTGTTGTGTATTTTGTTGTCTTCCTTAAAATTTAGTACGAATAGTTGGGGGCCAAAAATAAGGAAAGATATTTTCTGTGTGTGGAGGAGAGGGGGGGGGGCGGTGTTTGGAGCACTGTGACAATTTTGGTGACATTCGTAAAGAGGTGAATAGAGAAGGATGGTATAGAAATTTATAGATAGTTAAGTCCCATTTCAATTTTGCAACAGGGATGCATGCACAAAATTCATGGAGCTGTGGAAGAGAAAACATGAGAGTGGTCAATGGCTTGAAATAGAAGCAGCCGAGGCATTGTCCAGCCAATCAGATTTTGCTGCCATGAGTGCATCGGGTATTATGCTATCTGATGTCTCCAACAAGCAGGAGGCATGGTCTGAATCTCGCAATGTACCAGCATCAGAATTTAATGGTCATCCAAGTACTTCTCCAAGCGGAGGTAATTGGCTCAGCATGTAAAAATTTTAGCATTGTCCTTGGTTGTTATAATGCTTCAATACGAAACAGTAGTTGGTTGTGGATTTAGTTGAGTCCCTGTAACTGCTGAGAAGATTAACAAGAGAAACAAGGAATGTCCGATTAGGAAAGTAATCTTGGATAGTTGATTGAGTAGGACAATAAGCTTGGAAACCATGGAAAAGCAAATTCCAATTCTGCACGACGAATTGCAGATATGATATTATAAGTGGATCTATATGTAGGTACTGATTATGGCATGTCAGTCATTTATTCAGGTTCTGCTGCCCGAAAGGGAGTGACAGAATCAATTTTTCCTGTTGAAAAATGTTCAATAAATCTTGTTCCATGGTTTTGCTCTTTGTCCTATTATTAGTTTCTGTTCTACTGACTAAATATTGTGTCACACTTTTATTTACACTGAGAAAATTACTCATGCCAGCTGAGAAGCCTCCAATAAATCACCAAGCACCTCATGGGGGCCATGACTATTTCCCAGCTCATTTTCCAAATGCTATGTTCCCGCCATGGCCAATGCATTCTCCACCTGGTGCACCACCTGTATATCAACCATATCCAATGCAGCCCATGCCTTACTATCAGAGCTATCCGGCAAACGGCCCCTTTTTCCAACCAGCTTATGCACCAGTGCAGGATCCTCGATCAAGTAATGGTCTAAAAACACGTCACAGAAGGCATTCTGTTGAGAGCGGTGAATTTTATTCTGAATCAGAAGCTTCAGAGGAGGACTGCTCGAAAACTAAATCTCCAGAACCATTTGAGTCAGAGAAGGAAGATTTGGCACTCCGAAAGAAAACAGGTCGATCAAGTAAGAAGCAATCAGGCATGGTTGTAATTCGGAACATCAATTACATCACTCCGAAGAGACGGAACTCTTCCAATGGTGAGTCACATTCTGCTTCTGATCCTGAAAGTGATGAGGACAATGGGGAAATGGAGGCTAGCCAGAACCTGAAGCGGTCCTCAAAAGGAAAAGACAAGGATGGAAGCTCTATAAACAAGTCGATTTCATCTGATAACAATGAAGCACTTTATGGGAATGAAACTGATGGTGGACACTGGCAAGCATTCCAGAGTTTCTTGTTGAGAGACAATGATGAGGAAAAAAGTGCTGCTGATAATGGTATGTTTTCGATGGAAAAGGAAGTTAGGTCAAGGAGGAGGCAGAATATGACGAATGATGATCCTTTAGCTCTTGGAGGACGATACATGGATCAATCTCAAAGGGGCTTGGTGAATATGCACAAAATGAGTGGGAAAGCAAACTTCATTACTAGAGCGTCTGCTGATGAAGCAATGATGTCTACAGAGGTCAG
This sequence comes from Psidium friedrichsthalianum, assembly GCA_019149425.1. Lineage (NCBI taxonomy): Eukaryota > Viridiplantae > Streptophyta > Magnoliopsida > Myrtales > Myrtaceae > Psidium > Psidium friedrichsthalianum. The sequence goes on from JAGVVM010008901.1 coordinate 3,904, forward strand.
TAAAGGGAGTGATGGTAGAATGTCTCTTGATGGCCATTTAGATGTACAGTACACAGAAGTGAACGGCAGAAGGGTTGCTTATAGGAGGACCGAAAATGATGATTTCATGATCCACAGACGGGAAAACATAAATGTTGTTTGTCCCTCTGATTTAGCTGAAGATGAGAATACAACCCATAATTCAAATACAAAGTGGCCAAGCAATGTGCATGATGATTCCTACATTGTTCCTTTGAGACTGATTCCTGTTAGTGGGATTGAAGACGCCGAACGAAAGGCTTTAGACATCGATTCTGAATTCCCATTTAGCAGCCAGAGGACAGAAAATGCATCCAAGCCTAATTATGAGCCTGACTATACAAGCTTGATGCCAGAACGTGGGACAGAGAGAGCATCGATTGGTTATGACCCTGCTCTAGATTATGAGATGCAGGCTCAGAAACGAGAAAATACTAGCCAGGATAAGAGTGAGAAGGAAGAAGGTAAGCAGGCCTCTAAGAAGCCAAATAAGGACCAGAATTCTAAACATACCCGAGATGCGTTTGACAAGAAGAAGAATGTTGGACCAATAAGAAAAGGGAAGCCTTCAAAATCAAGTCCCTTGGAGGAAGCAAGAGCACGTGCCGAAAGGCTAAGATCCTATAAAGCTGATTTGCAGAAAGTGAAGAAGGAAAAGGTACTTAATTATTTTCGACACTTCTCTGCAATTTAATTATTAATTAGGTGTGAAAAGAAAAAGAAAAACAAAAATAAGCATGTCCACTTGCCCGTTGTTCTCATTCTAGTTCCTGTGTGCCTTCCATCCTTGGGCATGACCTGAAAACCATCATTTCAGGTGTTTTTAAATAAAACTGATTTTTTCGGGCTCTTCCGAGTCTTAATCAGGAGGAGGAACAAAGAAAAAGGCTGGAGGCTTTGAAGCTAGAAAGACAAAAGAGGATTGCTGCGAGGGGCAGTTCTATTCCTGCTCAGCCTTCTCTTCCGTCACAGCAAACGAGAAAACGACTACCAACAAAACTTTCCCCAGGCTCTCATAAAGGTTCAAAGTTCAGTGATGCAGAACCAGGATCTTCCTCTCCTCTACAGAGGTCCTCTGTCAGGACTTTCCCTGTCGGTTCCAGTGAATCTCAGAAAACTTCAAAAACAACCAGATTGAGTGCGGCCAATACCTCATCTGGGAATAGGCTAAGTCGCTCAGTTCCATCGTTTCCTGTAGAAATAAAAGAGAATGCCAGTGTCACACCAGAGACGAAAGTTTCCATGTCCAGAATCAGAAGACTGTCAGAGCCTAGAATGACCAGCAGCCACAATGCTTCTTCAGTGAAGCTGCGAAACACAGAAGTTACGAGACAAAACGTGTCGGATGGAACTGACAGCAAAAACATATCTGCAATCATAAGTCTTGATAGAAGCAAGGCTGCTACTCTTCCAGAATTGAGAATAAGAACACCCAAATCGGCTGATAATTGTGGAAGCAAATCGGCCCCAAAAGATGCAGCTGCTCAGGCAACAAACAAGAACAAATCAATGTCTTCTAAAGGTGCTGAACTAAACAATGGCAATGTCCCTCTTTCACATCAGAGTGAGGGCGATGACAACCCTATTATTGAAAAGACAGTCGTTATGCTGGAACCTGAGAAGCCTGCTGCTACCATGTTGCAAGGTTCGCAAGAAAAAGTTCAGTTGCTTAAAGAAGATAACACTATTGGTAAATTAGGAGAGAAGCCAGAGATTGTAACAAATGATATTGCTTTGCATCGACCAACTGCATTACCCGACACCAATGGACCTAACCAGAAGAACACTGAAGTGCACGAGGGAATCAGTAACCGTAAGGTAATTATTTGGTGAAAAAATTATTAGAATTTCCATGTGCTGGCCGTGGATGTGATCACATACTTGCCATGGCGAGGAGAGTGAAGATCATCAAAGATGCTCTTTTTTCGGACAAATAAATTAGAATATCCTTTTCCATTTCTCTTTTCAGGTCACAACATGCAATGGAGAGGCATCAGTAAAGTTTTTGAACCTCAGTACTGCTGACAAACCATATCAAGCCCCTTATGCTCGCGTGTCTTCTCTGGAAGATTCGTGTATGGAAAACACGGAATACGGAAAGGCACTCCCAACATCCTACGAATTTAAGACTGTCTGTCCGGAGAGTATTAAACTCCCTATTTCTGATACAGAGAACCTCAAAATAGAGAAGATGCCTGAGACAGTGGACAAACAATCTAAGGAATCAACCAAAGGGTTTAGAAGGCTATTGAAATTTGGTAGGAAAGGTAGTAGTTCAACCACAAGTGGTGTTAATGAAGCTGATAATTGCAGTGTTAGTGAATCTGATGCAGATGATCATGCAACACATTCGGCTCCTTCCATTGAAGGTAAATTTTATCAGTACTGAATGGGCATTATTCATATAATTGAAGTCATCTTGTGTGCCTATTTATGTAGCCAAATTTTGAATATAGCATCTAGGACTTGAATTGCTGGTCTGTGATTATGACAACTGTTAGTTTTGTTTCATATTTGCCTACTGGATTGGCTAAAGAAACATAAAGCCATGTTGGCACACTGATGGGAAAATAAAAGGCAAATGAACATTCTTTAGCAAGCAACTTCTCTGAGACTCTTGGATGGAGTGTGTCCTAAGCTGACAACGTAATTGCTCTGAACTTAAAGCATTGAACAATTGTATCCTGCTTTTGTCGGGCATTGCTTGAATCAGGCCATAATCTGAGTCATCCTGATCACAGCTCTAATAGATAATGAGCTTGCTGGCTGCCACTATCGCATCAACTGAATGAGCTGGAGGGCCAGCTTTCACTGACCTAGCTAGAAGCTAATGGTTTGGCTATTATAGATTATTTTGTAGGAGAGTTGCTGTAGCACTAGCTAATTTTCAAGATTTGCTTGGTAGAGTCGCTACTCTGGAATCAGTACTTTTTAGCGGAAGAGTAGTAAGCATTTAGCATGATTCTTTGAAGCTAACAGTCTGTTTTTTCGCTTCTCTTCTTTGCCCTGGTCAGCCTCTACACTGAAGAATCTCATTTCGCAAGATGAAACACCTACTGCAGTCAACACTCCAAAAAATGTAAGCATGTCCATCGATAAACTTCAGTTATATATCTTGTTTCTTGAAGAAGATTCAGTTGTGCTAATATCGAGAATTCTATCGATTGGTCTACAGCTTCTCGTCCTTTCTCCTTACTGTCACCGTTCCGTGGCAAGAACAGTGAAAGAAGGTTACCACGTAAGAAGATTATGTTTGAAGGTGAGGAAGCAGTGTATCTGTCTTCACATCTGTAACATCACTTGTGAGGTCTTACAATTGTGTGATTCACTTGACGTCTTTTCTTTTCTGAAATGGATATAGTTGGCCGGATGTCTTTTCATGTATGTATGTATGGTCGTTTTCAAGCGTGGGCATCTTTCAGGCTGGGTAGGGATCTAAACTTTTCACCACATATGTTACTGATTCAGTTTGAGCTATTATATTCAAATCTTTTAACTTATTATGAATTGTCGTGACCCTGAAGAAATTCATGGTCTGGAAGCTTAAAACTACTTTGCCATAGAAAGTAATGCATCTGAAAGGCTATGTACCGTTAATGGTATGATCTGGCATACAAAGTAAATGAGGGCAAAAGTGAGATGAGTACATGAGAAAGGTATATATTTGAATGGAAAGGAAGAAATAATGAACATAGACAAAGAAACCAACAATATAATATGAAGATGAATTGATGCCAGATCTGGCCTAGGGTTTTGCGACTTGGCCAGGGGATGTCTGGCCCCATTTGTTGATCGCCGAGGTTGCATGATGCTTGTTGCCTGGCTGCATTCGCCCACCCCAGATTTGGCAGGGGGCAACTCAACCTGGGCCAAATATGCCCAGGTCCTGTTGCTAGGCGATGCTGGAGATTGCATGATCCCACCATCAATTGCCGTGTCGCGACCTCTGGCAATTGCCTTGCTGGGGTTGCACGATCTTAGGCAACGCCTAATCGAGGTTCATTGACCTCGGGTCAGATCTAGCTTGGGTCACTCGCCACTGGTCTGATCCTTTTTTAAAAGTTTCCCTTTCTCAATCTTCTAATGTTCATCATTAATTGTACATTCTCATTGTTTTTTCCCCCATGCATTTGCGCCTTGAACTCCTTCCATAGCATGTGAAGTAGATAAAGTAGCTACCGGACACTTACCTGGAATAAACATTCGTGAACATAAGCCCATGCACCTTGGAGAGATAGGAGACAAAAGACAAAATATGGTAAACGAAGGCCATTGCCCGTCTATTACTCAACTTCAGCGTCAGATCAACCACATTACTGAATTTGTTCCACATTAGTCGGCACAACCTTAATTAGTTTGGACGTGTGATTGAATTATCAAGAACGGTTAAATCTCATTTAGGGAAGCGGTAGCATCCATTGTTGGAAGCCGATATCAATCTAAAGAACCACATGTATATCAGAAAGCTGATCTGGGCATGAAAATGGTTTACGCAACTTCTAGGTTTTTGAGCCTTTTGATTTGCTTAATCTAAGATGAAACGACTCCTCATTACTCATGTCAAACCCATTTTGTATCACAGCTGCGTCGAGCCGAGCATTATCGGCTTTTGGCCTTGCATCTGTATCTACATGATGGGAGAGGTTGAAACAATAACCAGTCTGGAAAATTTAACTCTGAAACAAAATTGCTTCTCGTCGTCAGGGAAGTTTCCTCACAAACTCAAAATCATCTTCAACTAGGATTCGACGAATTCTACAAGTCTTCAAAGCGAACCACCAAGCAAGAAATGCTGCCTCTGCTCATCCTGGTCAGGGCCTCCTTTGCCAGGCACTCCGATGCTTCTTGTGGGCTCTGCATGTGCCTCACCAGATTCACAGCTTCTTGATTATTCATCACCTAAGAGAAAACGAGAGACACATATGAGCAAGCCAGCGAGAACAGGGGAGAGTATGGTTGACAGAACTGTGAATGATAACTTTTGGTATAGCAAATGCAATATAGACGTTTAATCCCATGAACTGTAAAGGACATAAAAATGGTGAGGGTATTGACATTTTGGTCAAGCAACTTACCTCCCATATGCCAGAGCTTGCCAGTATGATGAATTCGGTGTTCGTATCGATCCTCTCGACACCGATCCTAAGCTTGGAGCTTTTAGACTGATTCGAGGAGTCTTCCCCGCTAGAATTCCATGCCAACATCCGACCTACAGAGGCCGCCATCATGTTGCCCGGTCACGAACCAAGGAAAATTGTTGAACATTAGAACGCGAGTTAAATCACACGGCATTCTCTGCACTTTCTTCGAACCACACAAAACTATGTTTGTAACACAATCTCACCCTCCTCCATACGACTCTTCTTTTGGTACAGACCAGATTCAATCTTACTGTGTGCAATACTGAATATGCGTCAGAAGCTGGTTAATGAACACTTCGCAAACAAGGAAACAAGCGTAGATACTCGAACTGAGAAGCCGCCGCTTGATTTCGCCGAAACCCAATCTCTCGTCTCTCTCTTATTAGCACTTGGGCAAGAACTCATTTCCTTGAACAATTAGACTGCATCTAGGCGATTGCGTTTCGATGAACAGTGAGGCTTAGACTCGCCTAATGAATGATAAATTACTTCCGATTACCTGGGATGATTCTTTGAGTCCAATGCCTTTTAGCTGACTGCTGGTGCTTGCTTGTGGTCTGCTTGGCCACGCCATTCCTGCAAACAACTGCTCTATACTCACCCATGTTACCTATCACAAGCTTTTCTCCATTCACTACCATCACCGACGCCGAACTTGCTTTCATCGGCGCCTCCCCATCCATCTTCTTCCCGCTTGCCCTTATCTTAGCCCGAGCGGTGAGGTACGCTTTTCTCGTCAGCTCTTCAGTCTTCCTCACTATCTGTACCTGCCACGATAGAATTAAAACATGCTTTAGCATTGCGACGGCAATGTTAGCGAGTCTTTTCATACTTAGCTAACAGTAATGTTATCATTATAGAATCACCACCATTGAATTACTAGATTGTGAAATTGGCCAAAAAAAGAGGAATTACTAGATTGCGAGACTTCAGAAACGTTTAAAAAGGCGAAAAAGGTGAACAATCTAAGTTATTCATAAGTTAGATTTCTATTTAGTGCAAAACCAACCTTGAGAATCAGAACCTGGATGACATATCACAAAACTTCAAGGCTATTTGAATCGAAAATCCGTTGTATAAGTGAAAAGATTTTGCAAACACACGTTCAAGTTGACCTCCAAAGCTTGATTTTAAGGGTAGTTAATTAAAAACTAATTCTTTATAGTCACATAGCAGCTCTGTAGGAGTACCTCATTTGGCTTCTTGTCAAACAAATGTGACTGCAAGTACTTGTTGATCCTGTCTCCTACTTGAGCATCAAAAACCCCAAAGAGCCACAGTTCAAGCCCTTGCATTTGCTCTCTTTGGATGACGACTGAGTCTGAGTTCAAGTCCGAGTCCGAACTGTCCTTATTTTTGTGAACGAAATGGCCATGTGATAGTTGCATCATCCATGCAGGCTTCCTTCCCACCTGAAATTTCCGTTTCTTGCTTCCAAAGTTTCCAGCCAGAAAGCGCCGAATTCGACATGCCTGATTCATGAATTAAAAAAAAAAAAACTATTTACAGATCATTTGATCACCCTTTAACGCTTCGCCTAGAATCCTATCAAACTGATAATGGGAATTGGCTGTTTGATAGATGTCTTTCTTTCCCTGCATCGGTTATCCAAGCTATTTTGCGCATTTTACTAGCTTCCTAGCTCGTTTCTTTCTTTATCGCAGTGTAATATACTCAATTGAGCTCTGTAGGGGCAATCCAATTCAGTATATTACACTGCGATACACAAAAAACGAGCTAGGGAAGCTAGTAAAATGCGCAAAATAGCTTGGATAACCGATGCAGGGAAAGAAAGACATCTATCAAACAGCCAATTCCCATTATCAGTTTGATAGGATTCTAGGCGAAGCGTTAAAGGGTGATCAAATGATCTGTAAATAGTTTTTTTTTTTTAATTCATGAATCAGGCATGTCGAATTCGGCGCTTTCTGGCTGGAAACTTTGGAAGCAAGAAACGGAAATTTCAGGTGGGAAGGAAGCCTGCATGGATGATGCAACTATCACATGGCCATTTCGTTCACAAAAATAAGGACAGTTCGGACTCGGACTTGAACTCAGACTCAGTCGTCATCCAAAGAGAGCAAATGCAAGGGCTTGAACTGTGGCTCTTTGGGGTTTTTGATGCTCAAGTAGGAGACAGGATCAACAAGTACTTGCAGTCACATTTGTTTGACAAGAAGCCAAATGAGGTACTCCTACAGAGCTGCTATGTGACTATAAAGAATTAGTTTTTAATTAACTACCCTTAAAATCAAGCTTTGGAGGTCAACTTGAACGTGTGTTTGCAAAATCTTTTCACTTATACAACGGATTTTCGATTCAAATAGCCTTGAAGTTTGTGATATGTCATCCAGGTTCTGATTCTCAAGGTTGGTTTTGCACTAAATAGAAATCTAACTTATGAATAACTTAGATTGTTCACCTTTTTCGCCTTTTAAACGTTTCTGAAGTCTCGCAATCTAGTAATTCCTCTTTTTTTGGCCAATTTCACAATCTAGTAATTCAATGGTGGTGATTCTATAATGATAACATTACTGTTAGCTAAGTATGAAAGACTCGCTAACATTGCCGTCGCAATGCTAAAGCATGTTTTAATTCTATCGTGGCAGGTACAGATAGTGAGGAAGACTGAAGAGCTGACGAGAAAAGCGTACCTCACCGCTCGGGCTAAGATAAGGGCAAGCGGGAAGAAGATGGATGGGGAGGCGCCGATGAAAGCAAGTTCGGCGTCGGTGATGGTAGTGAATGGAGAAAAGCTTGTGATAGGTAACATGGGTGAGTATAGAGCAGTTGTTTGCAGGAATGGCGTGGCCAAGCAGACCACAAGCAAGCACCAGCAGTCAGCTAAAAGGCATTGGACTCAAAGAATCATCCCAGGTAATCGGAAGTAATTTATCATTCATTAGGCGAGTCTAAGCCTCACTGTTCATCGAAACGCAATCGCCTAGATGCAGTCTAATTGTTCAAGGAAATGAGTTCTTGCCCAAGTGCTAATAAGAGAGAGACGAGAGATTGGGTTTCGGCGAAATCAAGCGGCGGCTTCTCAGTTCGAGTATCTACGCTTGTTTCCTTGTTTGCGAAGTGTTCATTAACCAGCTTCTGACGCATATTCAGTATTGCACACAGTAAGATTGAATCTGGTCTGTACCAAAAGAAGAGTCGTATGGAGGAGGGTGAGATTGTGTTACAAACATAGTTTTGTGTGGTTCGAAGAAAGTGCAGAGAATGCCGTGTGATTTAACTCGCGTTCTAATGTTCAACAATTTTCCTTGGTTCGTGACCGGGCAACATGATGGCGGCCTCTGTAGGTCGGATGTTGGCATGGAATTCTAGCGGGGAAGACTCCTCGAATCAGTCTAAAAGCTCCAAGCTTAGGATCGGTGTCGAGAGGATCGATACGAACACCGAATTCATCATACTGGCAAGCTCTGGCATATGGGAGGTAAGTTGCTTGACCAAAATGTCAATACCCTCACCATTTTTATGTCCTTTACAGTTCATGGGATTAAACGTCTATATTGCATTTGCTATACCAAAAGTTATCATTCACAGTTCTGTCAACCATACTCTCCCCTGTTCTCGCTGGCTTGCTCATATGTGTCTCTCGTTTTCTCTTAGGTGATGAATAATCAAGAAGCTGTGAATCTGGTGAGGCACATGCAGAGCCCACAAGAAGCATCGGAGTGCCTGGCAAAGGAGGCCCTGACCAGGATGAGCAGAGGCAGCATTTCTTGCTTGGTGGTTCGCTTTGAAGACTTGTAGAATTCGTCGAATCCTAGTTGAAGATGATTTTGAGTTTGTGAGGAAACTTCCCTGACGACGAGAAGCAATTTTGTTTCAGAGTTAAATTTTCCAGACTGGTTATTGTTTCAACCTCTCCCATCATGTAGATACAGATGCAAGGCCAAAAGCCGATAATGCTCGGCTCGACGCAGCTGTGATACAAAATGGGTTTGACATGAGTAATGAGGAGTCGTTTCATCTTAGATTAAGCAAATCAAAAGGCTCAAAAACCTAGAAGTTGCGTAAACCATTTTCATGCCCAGATCAGCTTTCTGATATACATGTGGTTCTTTAGATTGATATCGGCTTCCAACAATGGATGCTACCGCTTCCCTAAATGAGATTTAACCGTTCTTGATAATTCAATCACACGTCCAAACTAATTAAGGTTGTGCCGACTAATGTGGAACAAATTCAGTAATGTGGTTGATCTGACGCTGAAGTTGAGTAATAGACGGGCAATGGCCTTCGTTTACCATATTTTGTCTTTTGTCTCCTATCTCTCCAAGGTGCATGGGCTTATGTTCACGAATGTTTATTCCAGGTAAGTGTCCGGTAGCTACTTTATCTACTTCACATGCTATGGAAGGAGTTCAAGGCGCAAATGCATGGGGAAAAAAACAATGAGAATGTACAATTAATGATGAACATTAGAAGATTGAGAAAGGGAAACTTTTAAAAAGGATCAGACCAGTGGCGAGTGACCCAAGCTAGATCTGACCCGAGGTCAATGAACCTCGATTAGGCGTTGCCTAAGATCGTGCAACCCAGCAAGGCAATTGCCAGAGGTCGCGACACGGCAATTGATGGTGGGATCATGCAATCTCCAGCATCGCCTAGCAACAGGACCTGGGCATATTTGGCCCAGGTGAGTTGCCCCCTGCCAAATCTGGGTGGGCGAATGCAGCCAGGCAACAAGCATCATGCAACCTCGGCGATCAACAAATGGGGCCAGACATCCCCTGGCCAAGTCGCAAAACCCTAGGCCAGATCTGGCATCAATTCATCTTCATATTATATTGTTGGTTTCTTTGTCTATGTTCATTATTTCTTCCTTTCCATTCAAATATATACCTTTCTCATGTACTCATCTCACTTTTGCCCTCATTTACTTTGTATGCCAGATCATACCATTAACGGTACATAGCCTTTCAGATGCATTACTTTCTATGGCAAAGTAGTTTTAAGCTTCCAGACCATGAATTTCTTCAGGGTCACGACAATTCATAATAAGTTAAAAGATTTGAATATAATAGCTCAAACTGAATCAGTAACATATGTGGTGAAAAGTTTAGATCCCTACCCAGCCTGAAAGATGCCCACGCTTGAAAACGACCATACATACATACATGAAAAGACATCCGGCCAACTATATCCATTTCAGAAAAGAAAAGACGTCAAGTGAATCACACAATTGTAAGACCTCACAAGTGATGTTACAGATGTGAAGACAGATACACTGCTTCCTCACCTTCAAACATAATCTTCTTACGTGGTAACCTTCTTTTCACTGTTCTTGCCACGGAACGGTGACAGTAAGGAGAAGGACGAGAAGCTGTAGACCAATCGATAGAATTCTCGATATTAGCACAACTGAATCTTCTTCAAGAAACAAGATATATAACTGAAGTTTATCGATGGACATGCTTACATTTTTTGGAGTGTTGACTGCAGTAGGTGTTTCATCTTGCGAAATGAGATTCTTCAGTGTAGAGGCTGACCAGGGCAAAGAAGAGAAGCGAAAAAACAGACTGTTAGCTTCAAAGAATCATGCTAAATGCTTACTACTCTTCCGCTAAAAAGTACTGATTCCAGAGTAGCGACTCTACCAAGCAAATCTTGAAAATTAGCTAGTGCTACAGCAACTCTCCTACAAAATAATCTATAATAGCCAAACCATTAGCTTCTAGCTAGGTCAGTGAAAGCTGGCCCTCCAGCTCATTCAGTTGATGCGATAGTGGCAGCCAGCAAGCTCATTATCTATTAGAGCTGTGATCAGGATGACTCAGATTATGGCCTGATTCAAGCAATGCCCGACAAAAGCAGGATACAATTGTTCAATGCTTTAAGTTCAGAGCAATTACGTTGTCAGCTTAGGACACACTCCATCCAAGAGTCTCAGAGAAGTTGCTTGCTAAAGAATGTTCATTTGCCTTTTATTTTCCCATCAGTGTGCCAACATGGCTTTATGTTTCTTTAGCCAATCCAGTAAGCAAATATGAAACAAAACTAACAGTTGTCATAATCACAGACCAGCAATTCAAGTCCTAGATGCTATATTCAAAATTTGGCTACATAAATAGGCACACAAGATGACTTCAATTATATGAATAATGCCCATTCAGTACTGATAAAATTTACCTTCAATGGAAGGAGCCGAATGTGTTGCATGATCATCTGCATCAGATTCACTAACACTGCAATTATCAGCTTCATTAACACCACTTGTGGTTGAACTACTACCTTTCCTACCAAATTTCAATAGCCTTCTAAACCCTTTGGTTGATTCCTTAGATTGTTTGTCCACTGTCTCAGGCATCTTCTCTATTTTGAGGTTCTCTGTATCAGAAATAGGGAGTTTAATACTCTCCGGACAGACAGTCTTAAATTCGTAGGATGTTGGGAGTGCCTTTCCGTATTCCGTGTTTTCCATACACGAATCTTCCAGAGAAGACACGCGAGCATAAGGGGCTTGATATGGTTTGTTAGCAGTACTGAGGTTCAAAACTTTACTGATGCCTCTCCTTGCATGTTGTGACCTGAAAAGAGAAATGGAAAAGGATATTCTAATTTATTTGTCCGAAAAAAGAGCATCTTTGATGATCTTCACTCTCCTCGCCATGGCAAGTATGTGATCACATCCACGGCCAGCACATGGAAATTCTAATAATTTTTTCACCAAATAATTACCTTACGGTTACTGATTCCCTCGTGCACTTCAGTGTTCTTCTGGTTAGGTCCATTGGTGTCGGGTAATGCAGTTGGTCGATGCAAAGCAATATCATTTGTTACAATCTCTGGCTTCTCTCCTAATTTACCATAGTGTTATCTTCTTTAAGCAACTGAACTTTTTCTTGCGAACCTTGCAACATGGTAGCAGCAGGCTTCTCAGGTTCCAGCATAACGACTGTCTTTTCAATAATAGGGTTGTCATCGCCCTCACTCTGATGTGAAAGAGGGACATTGCCATTGTTTAGTTCAGCACCTTTAGAAGACATTGATTTGTTCTTGTTTGTTGCCTGAGCAGCTGCATCTTTTGGGGCCGATTTGCTTCCACAATTATCAGCCGATTTGGGTGTTCTTATTCTCAATTCTGGAAGAGTAGCAGCCTTGCTTCTATCAAGACTTATGATTGCAGATATGTTTTTGCTGTCAGTTCCATCCGACACGTTTTGTCTCGTAACTTCTGTGTTTCGCAGCTTCACTGAAGAAGCATTGTGGCTGCTGGTCATTCTAGGCTCTGACAGTCTTCTGATTCTGGACATGGAAACTTTCGTCTCTGGTGTGACACTGGCATTCTCTTTTATTTCTACAGGAAACGATGGAACTGAGCGACTTAGCCTATTCCCAGATGAGGTATTGGCCGCACTCAATCTGGTTGTTTTTGAAGTTTTCTGAGATTCACTGGAACCGACAGGGAAAGTCCTGACAGAGGACCTCTGTAGAGGAGAGGAAGATCCTGGTTCTGCATCACTGAACTTTGAACCTTTATGAGAGCCTGGGGAAAGTTTTGTTGGTAGTCGTTTTCTCGTTTGCTGTGACGGAAGAGAAGGCTGAGCAGGAATAGAACTGCCCCTCGCAGCAATCCTCTTTTGTCTTTCTAGCTTCAAAGCCTCCAGCCTTTTTCTTTGTTCCTCCTCCTGATTAAGACTCGGAAGAGCCCGAAAAAATCAGTTTTATTTAAAAACACCTGAAATGATGGTTTTCAGGTCATGCCCAAGGATGGAAGGCACACAGGAACTAGAATGAGAACAACGGGCAAGTGGACATGCTTATTTTTGTTTTCTTTTTCTTTTC
>JAGVVM010008902.1:0-18499 GCA_019149425.1 Psidium friedrichsthalianum
TAAGTTCATAGATTGACATCAGTCAGCTTTAAGGTTTTGGGGGGAGCCCGACTTCTTCGAAACAAGAGGTCCGCATTTACAAACCCATCAATCTATAAGGGATCGAAGTTCACGTCTTAACCCAATAGCTATCCATTTTATTTTTCTTCCATGTACAACGTATATTTTTTTTTGTCGAATCCTGTACGAGTCAAGGAGCTTTTAAACCGACCGCGAGTCTAGGTGTGTGTGTAGTGTGTGGAATTTTTTTCATGTGGATTGGTTTTGTTTTTAATTTTCTGTCGCACTCGTTCCGGATTGAAAGTGATTCATTCTATTACTTATTTGGGAGAGCTGTGCAGATAGAAGTTCGTTCAGTAGTGACGGTTGCACTTGAGAATACCACCAAAGTGACTGGAAGGGTCAAGTTTCGAAGTACGTTTCACAGCTTATCCAGGATTAATCTCATCTTCATTCAAAACCTGGTATTGAGGTGGCAGTGATTATACATCATTTTTAAATATATTTAATTGCTCAATGTCATATCAATTTTTAAGATGTGAAATTTTTCTAACAATACTCACTACATATTTCTTAACGATTAGTCGCTTCATGATTGTCTGAGTCAGGGATCTTTTGCGGCGAAAACTCAACCGAAGGACTAATATTAATGCTACCACCTAGGTCAGCTCGGAAACTAGTTAGCTAAGGATTTCATGTTCCTCCCCTCGAAAACTTGTGTCCATTGAAATGATGTAAATTGTTTTAACAGGGGGGGGGACAAAGAAAATTATGTTAGTTGTTTTGTTCACACGCTTTACTCAATTAAGATGAATAAGAATACGTTTTTCTGGTTTTCTTGTTGAAAAACTTCATCCCATTCAATTAAAATGAAAAAGAAAGATTTTAAGTCTGGCTAACCGTTTTCTAAACTTCTTTGACTTGCAAATCGTGTTATTTAAAGTCCAATGGCAAAGATCTTCCCTTTTCCTCAAAATGGATATTAGAAACATACTTTCGATTTTATGTTTTGCGTTTGTTTTTCCAACTGCTTATTTTTTGCAGATGCAATGGTCGTCCACGATGTCCAAATTACGACGTTGGGAATTGGAATTCGATCTTAGTGTTTCGTGTTGGCATGAGCAAGTGTACATGCGAAGGAATTGCCATCGGGCCTTTGAGAAAAGTAAGCTATAAACCCTATCGAGCAGTCAGGAAAACCGCTCGATTCACATGCGACCAGAGATTTTTGGGTCCGGAGATTTGGTTACCCTAATATTTCTACTAGAGACCTTTCGATTATCATCTGATTTGTTTTATTACCTATGTGAGCATGCAAGGTTCAATCGCTTTTAATCCCTAAAATCTTCTTTCCACTGCACTAGGTGTTTCATGCAAAAATGGTTTCGTACATGGTTCGTTTCATGGCATTTTCTAATTTTTTTTAATTTTATCTATAAAAAAACGAAAATCATTCAAAGCATTCAAAAGGGGTAAAAGAGAAAAACAAATCTACTCTAAAGCGATAAATAAAACCCGTAGCCCTGATGTATTTGGATACAAAGTCGAAACACGAGACTGCGAGACATGATCGGGGCATAATGAATCGGATCGGAATGGAAACATCAGTCATCGTCTAGCGGCAAAATGAAGTCTATCACCTAAATATGCAATAAAAAATCAATTTTAATCTTTCAAAATTTTTCGATTTTTTTGGGATTTTCTTGATCTCTCTCTTTTTTTTGTATTATTATAAAATGACAATGGGGTGGGCTAGGCGCGACCTACTGATGAATCGGGCGAAAACGCAACAAAGAACTCACTTGAAATCGCAATTTGACTCATTTCCTGAAAAGAATTTAACTTGAATAAACCACTGCCAAGGGATTTTCCTCAGACCATTAACTCCGGTGCTCGCAAAGAATTAGGGGGAAATCATCATACCACGGAAATTAGGCATGATTAGGTTCCCCAAAAAACTGACAGCTTGGAAAATGACCAACCGAGCGCGTCGTAATGGTGTAGTGAAAGTGCTCAATCACAAACTAGACTTGGGCAAAATTAGGCCCCACTTTGCAGCTCATTGAGGCATTTTCAAGGTGATTGTCTTATACACAGACACAATTAGCAAAAACCATTGACATCACGCAAAACTACCTCAACGGGTTTCAAAATGCAATTAATGGATCGAAAAAAAAAGCTTGAGTGAGCACTCTCTAGCGAAGTCAAAAAAACACTTGTCGAAATTCTTGATTTAGAAAAAATCAAAGCCATCATTTTTGTAGTTCATTGCGGCAAATTTCGAGGCCTATAACTTAATCCATAGAGACAATCAAACACAAAATATCAATGTAAAATGCTACATATAGAGAGTAAGATCAACCAAATAACGACCTCGAGAACTTGAGAAATTCAATCAAGAAAAAGTGACCCTAAAGAAGAGGGTTCGCAATAGCTGAAGCCAAATTTCAACGCAGAACACAAATCTCCGCTCCCCCAAAACAGTTCACAGAGGTATATCCATGGATGATTTTCTTGCATTATAGTCACCACCAAATGGAGATCTATGCCATGGATGTAGAGTATTACACACCAGGAACAATGTGGACCCAAAAAACGGCTTGAAAACGAACCATATCACATCAAAAACTAGCCGCGAAATTACCCACTTGCACTGTTTTCAGGTCAAAACAACAGATCAATGGGGGGTGTTCTCACTCACATCTCATTCCATAAGCACAATCAAGAGCAAAAACTCCCATAAGCACATTCTACTTCACACACAGAATGTAAACAACCCGAGAACGACAAAAAAAAAAAAAAAAAGAAGAACAGGAACACATGAAAATGAGCTGAAAATAGAGGGGGGTCGGACTATTTTTTTCACCCCCACACCTAGAAATTTTTTTGCCACAAACATGGATAGGTCACAAGGCATATTCCGAGCTGGTATCTTGATATCTATGCGCAACCAGTCAACAAACTGGACATCAATATGAAGTATTACACAAGTAGAACGAGATAGAACAAACATGGCAATCAAATCATATGAAACGGCGAGGAAAAAGGGCTTAAAGTCAGGGTTCAGGACATCCGAAGCATTTCATCAAGCATACGGCGTGCGATAAGAAAAAACGTGAATCCGGAGCTCTACGAGCAAAACCAATGCACACAATCAGTTGAGGGGGACTTGATATGCACCGAATAACATTTGAGAGGTCGGTTTGGCTCCGTTCGACCCGAAGGTCAAACGGAACAAACTGAATCAAAATCGAGACCCAAGGAGGAGTTGCTCCGGTAAGGAGGTTTACACTACCTTTTCGAAACACCGGCGACTGACGATAAGGGGCAACGATTGAATCGGAGAGTTTTTGTATGTAGGTGAAGGTCGACCGGGGTGGAACTTGCTCGAGTCACTCACACACGCTCGATTTTCGCTCTTGAGACCTCACTGCTCAACAACTCAAGAACGTCCAGAATCGGCCATGGCCGCCCCTCTCTCCCTCCAATTCGCAGAAGCCCCGACGCTCTGGCCTCGCTCTCCTTTTATGCTCACTTCCTCACCTTCGTATGCACACTCTCTCTCTCCTATACGTGGCTCGCCAGCTTGAATATTCCAACGGCACTCCTTCATTTTGTCTTCTTCCCATAACCGAATGGCCAGCTCGCCCATTCTCGTACCGATTCCGTACCCACAAGACGCTAAAGGTAACGGGGAACGTTCTAAAACAAAGTTGAAGGGAGTACCTGGCATGGGTTGCTCGAATTCGACTCAACTTTTGCCGACCTACCTGGTTCGTGGTCGGAGGGCGTACAAGGGTGGAAATGGAGCCGGGTATCTTGGCTTAGGCAACGCCAAGCCGCAAAACTAGACCCAATGGAACCGGACATAAGTGTACCGCAAAGCCCAGCCACTTTGGTCGTCGATTGGATCCGATTCGGTGGCCAATTTTGGTCATTTCCGGCCAAACAACCAGCTGTGCGTGAAATGCTCTTTGGGGAAGAAGGTGAATACCAACTGTGTCAACGGGTTGGATCCGCCCGATCGGATTGATCCAGTTGCTCAAAAATCGCCAAATCGGGCTTAAAGATGACCAAGTTTTCGCAATTGAACGCTAAAATTGGACTCTACACCATTTATTTCATCTAAAAATGATGAGATCGAGCAAAATTAGTTCGAATTTGAGCAAAAACCCCAATTTTTCATTTTGACCTGAAAATGATGTCTGAGTAATCCAAGACCTAAATGACAAAATCGATCCAAACCACCCCCACCAATGGATTCAAAATGATGAAAAATGTTGGATGGTGGTGTTGGATTTGCATGGGCATCTCTAAAAAATGATTAATTACACTTAGAGTGAAAATCGGGGATTACATTGAAAATAAAAAGTGCAATTAAGTCCTTTTTGCCAAAATTGAGCAATTTCACAAATAATTGGACTGAAATTTCATATGATGCATTAGAAGCAAATGTCATGGCTTAGGAAAAGTAAAACGAAAAGTTAGAAGGACTCGAAATGTAATTTTTGGGCTCAATTCGGGGTTATGTTTATGAAGACTCATATGATCCCGAATTGAATTTACTGAATTTTAAACAAAAAAAAATGAAAGGAGAATTAAAACAAAAATATTTACTATTTTTTGCATATTTTTTGACCATGAATACTAATTTTTTTTAATGATTTTTGGCTATTTTTCTAATAAAAAGAAATTCAAAAAATGTCGAAAATTACAAAAATATTTTTTTTTCAAAATTGGTTTCTAAGGCTTGACTAAGGCTTTCGAATTTTATTTTACAATTTTATGAATTTTTTCGTATTTTTAATTAATTTTATAAAAATAAAAAGACTAAAAATTAGGTGTGAACAATGTTATTCAATCGATTCTGAACTATACCTTTGAAGTTATCTCTACATTTCAAATTCTGAGAATAATTCTCGACTTGAATTGAGTTAATCAGAAGTGTGATTGATGTGCGCTATTAAATTTGTTCCTTCTGTTAATATTAGTCTACTCACGCGATTCATTTTGACTCAGTCATTTTGCTCTTCACGCGTGTTTTCTCATGATTTTGTCCTTCACGTTCTTGGCTATGTGAAGGCCACCCGCCTTATGGTTTCTTCTTATTTAAACATGTCTGAAGTTGCATGCTTACTTGAACATTGGTGGGGCTAAAGATTCAACAATATATAAGGTTAAACTCAAAAGAACAATAAATTAGACATTCCTTATTTTTCTAAGGGAAAAGGCAAAAAATAAAAAAATCACGCGGCATCAAGAACGAATTCAATGTAACCTGTAATCAATGGAAAGAATCGAGTTAGACCTAATTAGTGTTGCTACTGATATCTGTGCACCATTTTCCTCCCGAGCTTCTTGCTTTTCAATCTCAAGTAGCTGAAGATTGGTGTATCAGGAACCGGAATGCACTTGACCACCCAACCGATAGGCCAAGACATGGCCGCGATCCCGACGCACACGCCCCATTGTCCCCAGCTCAGCCGCTCCGTGTTGGCAAACCGCTTTAGGAACTCAACCATCACAACCTGGAGGACCACAGTCACGAAGATGATCCCGAGGAACAGCTTGTTCTTGTGAACGCCCTCAAACACGTTCTTCTTCTCAAGCTTCCTCGCGTTGAACTCATTGAAGACCTGGCACAGGACGAACGCGTTGAATATCAGCGTCTGTTTAACCGCCTCGTCCACGCCGAAGATCGATTCCCCCTTGAACTGTAGAGTGAGGAGGACGGCCATTTGGTATGCTGCTTGGGCCACAAGGTTCCTCCACATGATGTTGGTTATGAGCGGCTCGGTCCGGCCCACGGGGGGCTTCTCCATGAGCTCCCTGGTGGGCCGCTCCGTGGCCAGGGCGAGGGCCCCGAGCGTGTCCATGATCAGGTTCACCCATAAGAGTTGGACGGCCGTCAGGGGGACATCGCCAGAGGAGACCGCCGCCACGAAGTTGATGACAAGGGCTGCAACATTCACGGTGAGTTGGAATTGGATGAACTTCTGGATATTATTGTAGACGCATCGACCCCACCGCAGCACCGTCACCACGGAAGCGAAGTTGTCGTCGAGGATTACAATGTCCGAGCTCTCTTTGGCGACCTCGGTGCCTTGGATGCCCATCGAAAGCCCTATGTCTGCTTCCTTGAGTGCTGGCGCATCGTTTGTGCCATCTCCTGTGACGGCAACCACGTGACCTTTCTGCTTCAGGCATTGAACCATGAGGAGCTTATCGAAAGGCGAGGATCTCGCCATGACCTGGATTTTCTCAACTCTCCGAAGCCTCTCCTCAGGTGTGTAATTGCGGAACTCAGCTCCTTCCACGACAGCTTCTTTGGAGGCGTCGTCCCCCAGCTTGAGAATCCCACACTCCGTTGCGATGGCCTTAGCGGTGAAGATGTTGTCTCCCGTTATCATCTTGATGTTCACTCCCGCCTCCTGACAAGCTTGGACCGCACTCTTCACACCGGGACGGCATGGGTCCTTAATGCCGACAAGTCCCAGTAATGTCAGGCTGTCCTCTTGGATCTTCTTCCCTTCTTCTCTTTCTTTGATTGCTTCCTCGGAGACATGTCTATGAGCGAAAGCGATGCACCTGAGGCTGCTTGCCGCCATCCCTTGGATAATCTGCTCGAATCTCATCCTTTCATCTTCGTCCAAATCTTTCTCTATCCCCGACCCGTCATAGAAGCTCGAGCACATGGCCAAGACCATCTCCGCCCCTCCTTTCCAGTGCACATGGAATCTGTCATCCGCGCTCTTCTTTACTAGGACACCGCTTCTCTTCTTCTGCGAGTTGAAGGCTTCGACTCGGATGACTTCACAGCTCTTCTTTGTCTCCTCCATGTCCATGGCCAATTGCGAAACCGCCCAGGAAAGAATCGCTTTCTCGGTGGGACTACCTGAGAACTCGTACTCCGATCCCAAAGACGGCCTATAGACACTGCCGGTGGTGTTCAAAGCAACCCCATCCCGAATCAAATTCAGGACAAACTTGGAGACAGAGGAGTACGTGTTTTCCGCCACAGAGTCTTGGCCAACAAAGAACTTTGTCACCTTCATCTGGTTCATTGTCAGAGTGCCGGTCTTGTCGGTGCAAATAGTGGTGGCCGAGCCCATCGTCTCGCAGGCCGAAAGCTTCCTCACCATTGCCTGATCCGCCATCATCCTCTTCATCGAATAGGCAAGAGTGAGGGTTACTGCGAGCGGCAAGCCTTCAGGAATCGCGACCACCACGATTGTCACTGCAGCTGCGATGATGCCCACCACGGAGTTCATGATATCGTCACCCGTGGTTTGGCCTGGCACATATTCCTGGTTCCCGTTCTCGTCCTGTGTGTTTCCCGTGAAATAGCGAATCAGCAGGACCACAAGAACAAGAAAAGCGACCGCCAAGCCAACTTTGCCAATGGACGAGGTGAGCTTGTTGAGCCGAGCCTGTAAAGGGGTCTGCTCACTGTTGTCGCGGCTGATCGAGCTCATCATCTCGCCCCATGTCGTGTTCATGCCGACAGAGGTAACCAGCATCTGAGCATACCCATCGGCAACCTTTGTTCCGGAGAACAGGAATGGATTCTCATTTTGGTTCACTTCTACGTGATCACTCTCCCCGGTCATGCTCGATTCATCAACCTAAATTGACAACACAACCATCGCACATGATTTAGCAACGCTAGGATGATACCATACGACGCGCTCTGGTCTTAACTTGAAGCAAACAAATACGAAACATGAAGAAATTAGAAACAAGAATAAATGGATTACGTTTAAACTTAAATTTTTCTAGTGGAATTTCTTTTCAAAAGAGTTTGTTCTACTATGACTAGAATATCAAAACCATTACTTTTCCTCTTTGTCATAGAATCAAGATTATCAAAATGACAAATTGCCGGGCATCAAGCAGAATATGATGCACTTGTACAATTTTTTGGACTAATTACTCAAAACTGTGTGCTAACCTGGTAATACTAATACATGTATTTCTCAAGGAAACCAACATGAGTTAATAATGCATGACTAATGCGTCAAACCAGTACAAATTGTCGTCCATACCTGCAAGGAGTGACCGTCCAGGAACAGCCCATCTGCCGGAACTTGATCGCCGATCTTCAAACAAACGACGTCACCGACGACGATCTCGAATATGGAAACCTGCTGCCGACGACCTGTCCTTATCACATCTATGAGAATATTACCGCTCACCCGAGATAATTTTTCGAACTGCCGGTTCTGGCGGTAATTGCTCACGGCTGACACGGCGATCACGAGGAACACAGCGACGAATATGCTCCCGCCGTCGTACCACCCTTCCTTGGCCCCGTTCTCCTTGATCCCGAACCCGAGCGAAAGCCCGGCGCAAACGAGAAGAATCATGATTGTGAGGTCCTTGAAAGCCTCGAACACGAAGTGGAAGAAGCCCTTAGCGGGCGGCTTCTTGTATGAGTTGACGCCAAATGCATCTTGCCTGCGTGAGACATCGTCCGCATGGCCGCTTATTCCGGCCAAGACATCAGTTTCGAGTGTGGAGGCGACTTTTCCGACCCCCCCGAATTCCTTGAGGTGGCGGAGGTCCTTGTCCTTGACCAGCTTGGTGAGCTGTGACTGGTCAATCTGGAAGGAGCCGGGATGATTAGAGCGAGCGCTCTGAGCCTGGTCGAGGATCGAGATCGAAGTGTAGGAAGGGTGTTTTCGTGGGAATTTCTTGGTTTTCTTTCCGGAGGTAGTGATGGCTCGGTAGGAATATATGGTGGCGAAGGCCAAGCACCATTGCTTGGCGAACTTGCGCCCGGCGGGCAAGTCGAGAGAGACCTCGTAGTGAACGTATTTGCCACGGAGAATGCTGGTCATCGCTCGGAAGAGACGCACGGGCTCGTGATCCTATTACAGGACAGGGTGGTGGCACAATGCAAACGGCAAGACAAGAGTAAAGCTCTGATGTTTGGTGTTTGGTTTAGCCGCGAGAAGTGCAACGTTCGAATTTGTGGATGGTGATCGTGGAGTGGATTTGCATGTACTTAAATAACAACGAACGGGCCTCGAAACGAAGCCCTAAAGTGGAAAACCACGGATTTGAGTTCATATGGAGCGAAGAGAAAGTCAAAAGCGATGCCGCGTGTTGTTTCTTAGACGGTTTGCAGTTATTGGTCCGACATCTACAAACCCGGACATGATGCCATGAGTCTTTTTTCACTTCGTCGTCACGGGATATCAGCAAAACCGGACAGCTATTACGTTTTCCGCGTAACGGAAGTCCGACGAACGTGAGGAAAAACCCACCCAATGCTGGGTCGGGTCGCCACAGTTAAGAATCTGACGAAGGGGAGAACGAAAAATATAAGAAGTGGGCCCAATAGAACGTGTCGCACAGTTAATGAGCTACCGTAAAGATGAGGTGGCACGGACCGGTTCGCCGCATCTAATTTCAATTTGTCTTTCTCGTTTTGTAGCTCTTTCTCACGCTGGTGACGTGGAGTCGACGAAAAGTCAAAAGATGGATCCAGATGCGACAGACCCAATGCTGCGTTGTTTCTCTTTCGGGTACACCAGCTTCTGTCCGGTTTCCCAGACGATGTTGCGATTCCAACAATGTTATTAATAGTACAGTTTCTACGTAATTTCGTACGGACATCAAGCTTACGAAACAACATCAAATCAGACAGAAATTAGGGGAAAATTAGTTCAGCAAGCCATGTGGCGGACCCACCCTCAGAACAGTCACTTGTCAAATAGCGAGACATTTTTGTTGGATTTTTCTTTCCACACTTACTTTTGACATTTTCCGCCTTTCATACGTAAGCATATATATATATATATATATATTGATGAAGGAATCTATGCTTAAATTAAAAAAAATGATTTTCTCTTTTAAAAAATCAAAAATGATTTTTCAAAATATGACTAATGTCAATGCTTGGATTACAAGCTCTACTTTTGGGCACAAGAACCCCAACACTTATTTATAGGTCATTGATAGCTGCCTCGAGTTGGGATCCATCAAGCCCAACCCTAAATCCAGCCTAGAAATCCAGTGGTTTGGGCTTGGGTCCACGAAGGCGCCTAGGACTCCAGTATCATTGCCCAACTCCCCAGTGCCCTAGCATGGGTCCACATAGGCCAAGTTGAGACTCGAGGCTCGTGCTCGGATTTGTAAAACCCAAGCCCAAATCCATCTAGATCGGGCTCAAGTCCATAATGCCTAGGCCTGAGACCCTGACCCGGTTCATAAAGGCTAGGACCATGACCTTGATGCCTAACCCGAGTACTCGACGCTCGAGCTCGTGTTCATCGAGGCTAGGCTTGAGTGCCCAACCCTAGTCCCCAACGCCCAAGCTCGTGCCACAACGCCGAAGCACGGCACTCGAGCCTGGGTCCTCGGCGCCTATGCTCGTGTCCATAGCGGCCAAGCTTGGGACCTTAGTGCCCATTCCAAGGACCGCGTGCTCGCCTAGGGAATCAAGGTCAGGCTCGAGACCTCGACGTCCCGAATAGACTCGATGCTTGCGAACAAGTCTTCGAGATTCGGTCAAGGACCTCGATGCCTGAGCTTGGGTGCCCAACACCTGCATCTGGGTGCATCGAGCCCAAGATTGAGACCCCAAAACTTGTGCCCCAATCCCCGGCGCTTGCGTTGGGGTCCATTGAGGCCAGATTCGGGACCTTGGTGCCTGTACCCGGTTTCTCAACTACCTATGCGCAAGTCACTAGTGCTTGAATAATGTATGTCTATTTAGAAAATAAGATTTTTCTTACAAAAGGTAAAAAAAAAATATATTTTCAATTCATTTTCAGGTTTCCACAAAACTCAAAAAGTATTATTATCTTCTCGAAAATAACTTCCTCGAAAACATTTTTCAGAATTGTCACATTTTTCGTGAAATAAATGGAGCTTCTCTAATGGTCAATTAAATGTTCAAATTATGTTTCAAGTCTAATCCCACGAATGAAATCCTACCCGGGATACATTGTATTTGTGGACGCCCAAATACATGTCATGGAAATCCAGATTTCCTTTGGTATCATAGTCCGAATTTGGAGAAGGATTTCCCAATTGTGCAAGAGTTGTCGCCAAGCGAAGCAGAAAGAGGAAATGCGCGCAAATCAGTATCCCAGTCCTGGCTGAAAGCGGATAGTCCTGCATCTACTTAAAGGGGCATTACCTCTTCAAAAACATCTCCCCGTGAAGAAAACATTAGGTGCTCTTTATTTGGACTTGGTCCCAAGTAGTGGTGGCCACGGTTCCGAATCGGACGGTTCCGGTTCGGTTCCGGGCCGGTTCCGAACCGGAACCGGCCCGGAACCGAACCGGAACCGTCCGATTCGGAACGTGGCCACCACTACTTGGGACCAAGTCCAAATAAAGAGCACCTAATGTTTTCTTCACGGGGAGATGTTTTTGAAGAGGTAATGCCCCTTTAAAGTAGATGCAGGACTATCCGCTTTCAGCCAAGGACTGGGATACTGATTTGCGCGCATTTCCTCTTTCTGCTTCGCTTGGCGACAACTCTTGCACAATTGGGAAATCCTTCTCCAAATTCGGACTATGATACCAAAAGGAAATCTGGATTTCCATGACATGTATTTGGGCGTCCACAAATAACAATGTATCCCGGGTAGGATTTCATTCGTGGGATTAGACTTGAAACATAATTTGAACATTTAATTGACCATTAGAGAAGCTCCATTTATTTCACGAAAAATGTGACAATTCTGAAAAATGTTTTCGAGGAAGTTATTTTCGAGAAGATAATAATACTTTTTGGAGTTTTGTGGAAACCTGAAAATGAATTGAAAAATATATTTTTTTTTTACCTTTTGTAAGAAAAATCTTATTTTTCTAAATAGACATACATTATTCAAGCACTAGTGACTTGCGCATAGGTAGTTGAGAAACCGGGTACAGGCACCAAGGTCCCGAATCTGGCCTCAATGGACCCCAACGCAAGCGCCGGGGATTGGGGCACAAGTTTTGGGGTCTCAATCTTGGGCTCGATGCACCCAGATGCAGGTGTTGGGCACCCAAGCTCAGGCATCGAGGTCCTTGACCGAATCTCGAAGACTTGTTCGCAAGCATCGAGTCTATTCGGGACGTCGAGGTCTCGAGCCTGACCTTGATTCCCTAGGCGAGCACGCGGTCCTTGGAATGGGCACTAAGGTCCCAAGCTTGGCCGCTATGGACACGAGCATAGGCGCCGAGGACCCAGGCTCGAGTGCCGTGCTTCGGCGTTGTGGACACGAGCTTGGGCGTTGGGGACTAGGGTTGGGCACTCAAGCCTAGCCTCGATGAACACGAGCTCGAGCGTCGAGTACTCGGGTTAGGCATCAAGGTCATGGTCCTAGCCTTTATGAACCGGGTCAGGGTCTCAGGCCTAGGCATTATGGACTTGAGCCCGATCTAGATGGATTTGGGCTTGGGTTTTACAAATCCGAGCACGAGCCTCGAGTCTCAACTTGGCCTATGTGGACCCATGCTAGGGCACTGGGGAGTTGGGCAATGATACTGGAGTCCTAGGCGCCTTCGTGGACCCAAGCCCAAACCACTGGATTTCTAGGCTGGATTTAGGGTTGGGCTTGATGGATCCCAACTCGAGGCAGCTATCAATGACCTATAAATAAGTGTTGGGGTTCTTGTGCCCAAAAGTAGAGCTTGTAATCCAAGCATTGACATTAGTCATATTTTGAAAAATCATTTTTGATTTTTTAAAAGAGAAAATCATTTTTTTTAATTTAAGCATAGATTCCTTCATCAATATATATATATATATATATATGCTTACGTATGAAAGGCGGAAAATGTCAAAAGTAAGTGTGGAAAGAAAAATCCAACAAAAATGTCTCGCTATTTGACAAGTGACTGTTCTGAGGGGGGTCCGCCACATGGCTTGCTGAACTAATTTTCCCCTAATTTCTGTCTGATTTGATGTTGTTTCGTAAAGCTTGATGTCCGTACGAAATTACGTAGAAACTGTACTATTAATAACATTGTTGGAATCGCAACATCGTCTGGGAAACCGGACAGAAGCTGGTGTACCAGAAAGAGAAACAACGCAGCATTGGGTCTGTCGCATCTGGATCCATCTTTTGACTTTTCGTCGACTCCACGTCACCAGCGTGGAACGAGCTCAAAACGCGGGAGAAAATTTCTATTAGGTGCGGCGGTGCGGTGCCGTGCCACCTCATCTTTACGGTAGCTCATTAACTGTGCGACACGTGTCTATATGGGCCCACTTCTTATATTTTTCGTCTCCCCTTCGTCAGATTCTTAACTGTGCGACCCGACCCAGCATTGGGTGGGTTTTTCCTCACGTTCGTCGGCAACTTCCGTTACGCGGAAACCCGTCGGTAGCTGCCGCCGCAATTTTGCTGTAAATCCCGTGACGACGAAGTGAAAACAAGAACTCAATTCGTGGATGGCCATCATCATGAAAACGCGAAGAATCAAGAGCGAAACAACGGCGGGGGACGCGTGAAGGCAAGGGAAGTCGCTTAATCCCTTCGCCCAAATGGCTGTCGGCTCAGCATGTTATAAAAAGAGATGTGATCCAACACATCATAACTCAACAAATTCGGAAAATTGCGCGTTCTCACCGGCTAAACCAAACACCAAACATCAGAGCTTTACTCTTGTCTTGCCGTTTGCATTGTGCCACCACCCTGTCCTGTAATAGGATCACGAGCCCGTGCGTCTCTTCCGAGCGATGACCAGCATTCTCCGTGGCAAATACGTTCACTACGAGGTCTCTCTCGACTTGCCCGCCGGGCGCAAGTTCGCCAAGCAATGGTGCTTGGCCTTCGCCACCATATATTCCTACCGAGCCATCACTACCTCCGGAAAGAAAACCAAGAAATTCCCACGAAAACACCCTTCCTACACTTCGATCTCGATCCTCGACCAGGCTCAGAGCGCTCGCTCTAATCATCCCGGCTCCTTCCAGATTGACCAGTCACAGCTCACCAAGCTGGTCAAGGACAAGGACCTCCGCCACCTCAAGGAATTCGGGGGGGTCGGAAAAGTCGCCTCCACACTCGAAACTGATGTCTTGGCCGGAATAAGCGGCCATGCGGACGATGTCTCACGCAGGCAAGATGCATTTGGCGTCAACTCATACAAGAAGCCGCCCGCTAAGGGCTTCTTCCACTTCGTGTTCGAGGCTTTCAAGGACCTCACAATCATGATTCTTCTCGTTTGCGCCGGGCTTTCGCTCGGGTTCGGGATCAAGGAGAACGGGGCCAAGGAAGGGTGGTACGACGGCGGGAGCATATTCGTCGCTGTGTTCCTCGTGATCGCCGTGTCAGCCGTGAGCAATTACCGCCAGAACCGGCAGTTCGAAAAATTATCTCGGGTGAGCGGTAATATTCTCATAGATGTGATAAGGACAGGTCGTCGGCAGCAGGTTTCCATATTCGAGATCGTCGTCGGTGACGTCGTTTGTTTGAAGATCGGCGATCAAGTTCCGGCAGATGGGCTGTTCCTGGACGGTCACTCCTTGCAGGTATGGACGACAATTTGTACTGGTTTGACGCATTAGTCATGCATTATTAACTCATGTTGGTTTCCTTGAGAAATACATGTATTAGTATTACCAGGTTAGCACACAGTTTTGAGTAATTAGTCCAAAAATTGTACAAGTGCATCATATTCTGCTTGATGCCCGGCAATTTGTCATTTTGATAATCTTGATTCTATGACAAAGAGGAAAAGTAATGGTTTGATATTCTAGTCATAGTAGAACAAACTCTTTTGAAAAGAAATTCCACTAGAAAAATTTAAGTTTAAACGTAATCCATTTATTCTTGTTTCTAATTTCTTCATGTTTCGTATTTGTTTGCTTCAAGTTAAGACCAGAGCGCGTCGTATGGTATCATCCTAGCGTTGCTAAATCATGTGCGATGGTTGTGTTGTCAATTTAGGTTGATGAATCGAGCATGACCGGGGAGAGTGATCACGTAGAAGTGAACCAAATGAGAATCCATTCCTGTTCTCCGGAACAAAGGTTGCCGATGGGTATGCTCAGATGCTGGTTACCTCTGTCGGCATGAACACGACATGGGGCGAGATGATGAGCTCGATCAGCCGCGACAACAGTGAGCAGACCCCTTTACAGGCTCGGCTCAACAAGCTCACCTCGTCCATTGGCAAAGTTGGCTTGGCGGTCGCTTTTCTTGTTCTTGTGGTCCTGCTGATTCGCTATTTCACGGGAAACACACAGGACGAGAACGGGAACCAGGAATATGTGCCAGGCCAAACCACGGGTGACGATATCATGAACTCCGTGGTGGGCATCATCGCAGCTGCAGTGACAATCGTGGTGGTCGCGATTCCTGAAGGCTTGCCGCTCGCAGTAACCTCACTCTTGCCTATTCGATGAAGAGGATGATGGCGGATCAGGCAATGGTGAGGAAGCTTTCGGCCTGCGAGACGATGGGCTCGGCCACCACTATTTGCACCGACAAGACCGGCACTCTGACAATGAACCAGATGAAGGTGACAAAGTTCTTTGTTGGCCAAGACTCTGTGGCGGAAAACACGTACTCCTCTGTCTCCAAGTTTGTCCTGAATTTGATTCGGGATGGGGTTGCTTTGAACACCACCGGCAGTGTCTATAGGCCGTCTTTGGGATCGGAGTACGAGTTCTCAGGTAGTCCCACCGAGAAAGCGATTCTTTCCTGGGCGGTTTCGCAATTGGCCATGGACATGGAGGAGACAAAGAAGAGCTGTGAAGTCATCCGAGTCGAAGCCTTCAACTCGCAGAAGAAGAGAAGCGGTGTCCTAGTAAAGAAGAGCGCGGATGACAGATTCCATGTGCACTGGAAAGGAGGGGCAGAGATGGTCTTGGCCATGTGCTCGAGCTTCTATGACGGGTCGGGGATAGAGAAAGATTTGGACGAAGATGAAAGGATGAGATTCGAGCAGATTATCCAAGGGATGGCGGCAAGCAGCCTCAGGTGCATCGCTTTCGCTCATAGACATGTCTCCGAGGAAGCAATCAAAGAAAGAGAAGAAGGGAAGAAGATCCAAGAGGACAGCCTGACATTACTGGGACTTGTCGGCATTAAGGACCCATGCCGTCCCGGTGTGAAGAGTGCGGTCCAAGCTTGTCAGGAGGCGGGAGTGAACATCAAGATGATAACGGGAGACAACATCTTCACCGCTAAGGCCATCGCAACGGAGTGTGGGATTCTCAAGCTGGGGGACGACGCCTCCAAAGAAGCTGTCGTGGAAGGAGCTGAGTTCCGCAATTACACACCTGAGGAGAGGCTTCGGAGAGTTGAGAAAATCCAGGTCATGGCGAGATCCTCGCCTTTCGATAAGCTCCTCATGGTTCAATGCCTGAAGCAGAAAGGTCACGTGGTTGCCGTCACAGGAGATGGCACAAACGATGCGCCAGCACTCAAGGAAGCAGACATAGGGCTTTCGATGGGCATCCAAGGCACCGAGGTCGCCAAAGAGAGCTCGGACATTGTAATCCTCGACGACAACTTCGCTTCCGTGGTGACGGTGCTGCGGTGGGGTCGATGCGTCTACAATAATATCCAGAAGTTCATCCAATTCCAACTCACCGTGAATGTTGCAGCCCTTGTCATCAACTTCGTGGCGGCGGTCTCCTCTGGCGATGTCCCCCTGACGGCCGTCCAACTCTTATGGGTGAACCTGATCATGGACACGCTCGGGGCCCTCGCCCTGGCCACGGAGCGGCCCACCAGGGAGCTCATGGAGAAGCCCCCGTGGGCCGGACCGAGCCGCTCATAACCAACATCATGTGGAGGAACCTTGTGGCCCAAGCAGCATACCAAATGGCCGTCCTCCTCACTCTACAGTTCAAGGGGGAATCGATCTTCGGCGTGGACGAGGCGGTTAAACAGACGCTGATATTCAACGCGTTCGTCCTGTGCCAGGTCTTCAATGAGTTCAACGCGAGGAAGCTTGAGAAGAAGAACGTGTTTGAGGGCGTTCACAAGAACAAGCTGTTCCTCGGGATCATCTTCGTGACTGTGGTCCTCCAGGTTGTGATGGTTGAGTTCCTAAAGCGGTTTGCCAACACGGAGCGGCTGAGCTGGGGACAATGGGGCGTGTGCGTCGGGATCGCGGCCATGTCTTGGCCTATCGGTTGGGTGGTCAAGTGCATTCCGGTTCCTGATACACCAATCTTCAGCTACTTGAGATTGAAAGGCAAGAAGCTCGGGAGGAAAATGGCGCACAGATATCAGTAGCAACACTAATTAGGTCTAACTCGATTCTTTCCATTGATTACAGGTTACATTGAATTCGTTCTTGATGCCGCGTGATTTTTTTATTTTTGCCTTTTCCCTTAGAAAAATAAGGAATGTCTAATTTATTGTTCTTTGAGTTTAACCTTATATATTGTTGAATCTTTAGCCCCACCAATGTTCAAGTAAGCATGCAACTTCAGACATGTTTAAATAAGAAGAAACCATAAGGCGGGTGGCCTTCACATAGCCAAGAACGTGAAGGACAAAATCATGAGAAAACATGCGTGAAGAGCAAAATGACTGAGTCAAAATGAATCGCGTGAGTAGACTAATATTAACAGAAGGAACAAATTTAATAGCGCACATCAATCACACTTCTGATTAACTCAATTCAAGTCGAGACTTATTCTCAGAATTTGAAATGTAGAGATAACTTCAAAGGTATAGTTCAGAATCGATTGAATAACATTGTTCACACCTAATTTTTAGTCTTTTTATTTTTATAAAATTAATTAAAAATACGAAAAAAATTCATAAAATTGTAAAATAAACTTCGGAAGCCTTAGTCAAGCCTTAGAAACCAATTTTGAAAAAAAAATATTTTGTAATTTTCGACATTTTTGAATTTCTTTTTATTAGAAAAATAGCCAAAAATCATTAAAAAAAATTAGTATTCATGGTCAAAAAATATGAAAAAAATAGTAAATATTTTTTTTTAATTCTCCTTTCATTTTTTTTGTTTAAAATTCAGTAAATTCAATTCGGGATCATATGAGTCTTCATAAACATAACCCCGAATTGAGCCAAAAAATTACATTTCGAGTCCTTCTAACTTTTCGTTTTACTTTTCCTAAGCCATGACATTTGCTTCTAATGCATCATATGAAATTTCAGTCCAATTATTTGTGAAATTGCTCAATTTTGGCAAAAAGGACTTAATTGCACTTTTATTTTCAATGTAATCCCCGATTTTCACTCTAAGTGCAATTAATCATTTTTTAGAGATGCCCATGCAAATCCAACACCACCATCCAACATTTTTCATCATTTTGAATCCATTGGTGGGGGTGGTTTGGCTCGATTTTGTCATTTAGGTCTTGGATTACTCAGAAATCATTTTCAGGTCAAAATGAAAAATTGGGGTTTTTGCTCAAATTCGAACTAATTTTGCTCGATCTCATCATTTTTAGATGAAATAAATGGTGTAGTAGTCCAATTTTAGCGTTCAATTGCGAAAACTTGGTCATCTTTAAGCCCGATTTGGCGATTTTGAGCAACTGGATCAATCCGATCGGGCG
>JAGVVM010008903.1:0-24730 GCA_019149425.1 Psidium friedrichsthalianum
AGAGAAACCTGCCCATGTGTTGCTACACGCACGGGCATTTGAGGGGGCTGGTCGCTAGAGGGTATGCTTCATACGAAAATCTAAAGGGTTCATCGTTATAGGGAATAGCTCTTTTGTTGTACGGGCCGGCTCGCTACACATCGCTAACAACCGGACCAAACCACCCTGCTCCGTTAAAAAACCCTGCTTGGACAGCTGTGTTATTATACATAAGCGAGTTTAAATTGAGTAGAGTAATGATGGATCAGTGGTGAAATAGAAACGAAGGAGCGTGGAGGAACAATTGCGGACAATTGGCAGAAATGGAAAGGAGTCCATCAGATATGTGAACTTTGTATCTACTGGGAAGTCATGTGATATTGTGAAAGAGCTAGAGAACTGTCTGGTGAATGCTAATCCCTCGCTGTCGATGATCATTGGCCTGAAAACAACAAATGTATTACCCTGCCAAGGATACCTGAAGTGGCTAGGTTTAAGCAGAAAGGAGAGTGCAACTCGGCAACCGTGAGTAGGTAGTAGTAGTAGAAGCTTTTCAAATAGACTATCGAAATGCTTGACGTTTCTTGGGATAACCCGATGTCGTTCGTTTGGTGTCGGCTTGCACTTTCTATCAATATAGTTTTGCATGTTTTTTGTCTTTCTTTGTGTTGCCCCTTTTTGTGCCTCAAAATCTGGTAGGTTTTTTTACATGTAACTTCCCGTCAGTCAGACTTACTCTATGATACGAGACCTATGACCATGTTCAACCCTTCAGGTCCACATACCAACTTTAGGCTGTATCGAGTCAATTGACAGGAACGACTAGGATTTGGCATAGTGCCAGCAACGGTTTGTAAGAGCAGATTGATCACAGTAGAGGGATAAGCATTGTGTGTCCCCACAAGCTTTCTTCCCTTCGAGGAATTAGGGCATAGGATTTTCTTCCAGAGTCGGGAATGGAGATTGGCAAGGACTTGAATAATGTTTTGATCGTATTGCAAACGGTTCAACATCTTGGCCAGAATTGTAACTCTAATCTTGTCCATTGTGCCTCTTGTATGGAACATGTCTTCTCTTGTTTGGGTGTAATGCTTAGTGAGTCTAGCTGTCTTGTGTTGACCACACACTTCGAAGCTCAGCATAATACATTGAGTATATTAATCTCATTTTGAGTGTAGGTCCATGGCACCTTTTTCCGAAGTTCACACACCTTGGCCTCATTCACAAGTTGTAACCATAAATTATCCCTTGCAAGCCGTTAAAATTTGTGGCGGCAATACCAGCGCAAAGATCCTTTTGACAATATGTGGCTACAATGGAAGTGAAGCAATTACTTTATCTAAGAATCATTCGGTCACTTTTCTTGAGTAGTACCTGTAGTAGCTGCTCGTAGTAAGTGCCGTTGATTGTCGCCTGTAATCCCAAGGGCCTGCAATGTGTTAAAGAATGTCGTATTTGAACCAATGATTAATTCGATTTTGTGTTATCAGCTTCCTCACAGATTCACAGGCAACAGTAATGATAATTTGTACATCATCTCCCGTGTGGGTTGTAACGCCTAAAAAAACCTAGACTTGTGTCATTAGAAGTCGACTCGAAAGTTGTGAAAAGGAATAATCAACCATCAAACTTGCACAAGGCCAAAAATTGACGAAGTCCCTGTTAAGTAGTCTAAAATTTGTACTCTTAAAATCAGCCAAATCAAATCAAGGGAAGGCAAAAATGTGTTTCTTTTCAGGTTTCTACAACACCGGGAACCTTAAAAAGAAAGTTGATAATTTCTGAGTGTTTTTATCGGCACACTTTTCTGCAAATAAAAGAAAAAAATTGTAGTCCATTGAAATGCAATACTTTGGGTCTTCACACACAAGGATAGTCAGTAGGCTGTGGGTGAAAAGTAAAATAATTCTGCAATAAAAGAATCCAAGAAATGCGTGAGAAGGGTGACAGACTCTATCACAAATTGCAAAGAAGCCTTTATAATTTAATCTCTAAAGGTGTAGGAATTTAGGTGCAGACGCTGAAGTCAAAGAGTCATCTCATCAAGAGTGTTGCCAGGCCATGATATGGAAAGGAAGCAAATGATAAGGTTAGAGGAACTGCGGGTGGAGGGAGGTGAAGGCAATGGAGAGAGGAAGTAACGCTTGGCATTGAGTAGAAGGATGGTTAGGGGGTTATGAGTGTTGTTGAGTGTCAGCCCCTTGCTTCTGATACCATGTTAGGAAAAAAATGAACAGAATGGCTTGGTAGTATCATGTAAATCAAAGCTAAAGCTTTTTTATGATAAAGCCGAAAAGGCTTAAATTACAATATTGCCCTGTATTGGCTGCCATGCATGGAAAGTAATAAAATAAAGGAAACAATCGCATTCACCCTACCAGCCAGATGCTCTCATAAATGTTAGAAGTCCCGATCCAAAGTTTAGCTAATAGATGAAGGTAACTAACATGAATATTAAGCATTTAGGTCTTGTTGTCAGCAATGTAGGATAATACTTCACACCTCCTCTCGACATGGGGAGCCAATTTACGAGTGACGTGGAATTTTGACTACGTGACATTAGACTTGTAAATTTTAACCCTGGCACATTCGCGAAAGGGTAATACTGCTCTAATACCATGTTAGGAGGAAATCTAACCCAAAGCTTAAGCTAATATGGTAGGTAGAAGAGCTACATGAAATATAAAGGCATTTAGGGATCAATTGCTTGTCAAGCATTGTGGGGATATCTTCAAAAGCCATTGATCTACCTTTCTATTTTTTTGTTAGTGAGAACCATTGATACCGTTTGAGACTTCTAACTTTTTGTTTTTTTCCATACCAACAACACTCTTTGTGTTATTACCCATTGACAGTTGTAAAGCAGTGAGCATTTCTGATTTTTATTGATAAACTCGATCTATATATACAGAAATAACCCGAAGAGCCATTATATCCTTGATTATCTCTAACACTTGCACCCTCAAGTTGGAGCTAAATATCATCTGCCCAGCTTGTTACAAATATATCTATTCTCTCTCCCATTACCCAAGATTTAGTAAAATATCTACAAGTTTGTTCACTAGTTCTAATATAAACTAGGAAGAATCATTCCACTCTGGAGCTTCTCTGAATAAATAATAGTCAACTCGATGTGTTTAGTTCTCTCTTGAAACACTGATTGGAAAATTATATGTATTGCTGCCTGGTTTATCACACCATAAAACCATAGTAGGCGAGCTTTAAAGCTTAATTTGTTAGAAGCCGCTGAATCCACGTTAATTCACATGTCCTTGTGGCCATGACTCTATATTCTGACTTAGCGCTGGAACAGCAACAACACTCTGCTTCTTACTTGTTCCATGACACTAGATTTCCTTCAACCAGGTACAGTACCAGTAGTTGATCTTCTATCGGTCTGGAGATCCTGCCCAAATCAGCATCAGGAGAATTCTTTACTCTACTATGACCATGATTTTGATAAACAATTCCTTTTTTCCCTGAGCTTTTCTTTCAAGTATCTTAATTCGAATAATTGCGTCCCAGTGAGATATACAAGGGGAAGATAGAAACTGACTTACCACAACTAATTGGAAAGGCAATATCTGGTCTAGTAACTATAAGAAAATTCACTTACCTACCAGTCTTGTATAGCTCTTAGGATTATCAAGAATTCCCTCCAATCAGCTATCAGTTTGACTCTTTGTTCCATAGGTGAATCAAAAGGCTTTGATCCTAACATTCCTGTCCCAGTGAGTAAATCCAGGACATACTTTTGCTGTGACAGAACAATACCCTTCTTTGACTGTACCATCTCAATTCCTAGGAAATACTTCAACTTTCCTAAGTCATTGGTCTGAAATTGTTGCTAAAGATAGAGTTTTAATTCAGCTATACCAGTAAAGTCATCTCCTGTGATGATAATTTCATCAACATACACAATCAAGAATAGCATGCCTCTCCCTGACCGTTTATAGACTAAAGAAAGATCATTTTCACATCTAGACAGCCCAAATAAGAGTAAGACTTCAGAGAATCTTCCAAACCATGCTCGTGGATACTGCTTCAAACCATATAAGGACTTCTTTAGCTTGCAAACCATTCCACCAGCCTCCCTCTGAGCAACAAACCCGGGAGGTTGCTCCATATACACCTCCTCATCAAGAGTACTATGCAAGAAAGTATTTTTTACATCAAGTTGAAACAAGGACCAGTTATATGTGGCAGCAAGAGAGATCAAAATACGTATAGGTGTAAACTTAGCAGCAGGAGAAAACGTGTTTAGATAGTCAACCCCATATACTGGGCATACCCTTTCGCAACAAGTTTTGGCAAGAGAACCATCAGGATTGACTTTCACAGTATACACCCTTCGACAACCAACAGTAGTTTTGCTTGACGGAAGAGGAACCAAGTCCCAAGTTTCATTTACCTGTAATGCTGGTAATTCTTCTTCCATAGCTGTCCTCCAGCTAGGACTTTGTAATGCTTCAGCCACAGACTTGGGAACAGGATATTTATCAACAGTGGATAAAAAGGATCGAAAAGAAGAAGACATAGAAGTGTATTAGACAAAGTTTGCAATAGAATGCTGAGTGCAGGCACGTATACCTTTGCGGTGAGCAATGGGAAGGTTAAGGTCAGATATTACCTAGAGATCAACTGAGGGTAGATCTGGAGCAGAAGATGACGCAGTAGTGATAGGAGGATG
Organism: Psidium friedrichsthalianum; assembly: GCA_019149425.1. Classification (NCBI taxonomy): domain Eukaryota; kingdom Viridiplantae; phylum Streptophyta; class Magnoliopsida; order Myrtales; family Myrtaceae; genus Psidium; species Psidium friedrichsthalianum. Next base: position 4,670 of record JAGVVM010008903.1, read on the forward strand.
GGGGGGGATCAGTTACTGCTCGAGAACGCTAAATATAAACCTTGAAGAAATACTTTATAACTGCTGATGTTTTATTCTTTGAGTCTACTCCTTATATGTGACTATCATTTAGTCACCTGCTCCAAAACAAAAGTTATTGTTGCAGCGCAAGCATGTTCACATCATGAGTGTCTGGCCTTTATTTTAAACCACAAATAACATGATTGTGATATCATAATGATATATTTATGTCATTTAGTCCCAAAGCATTACAATACGTATAGAAAGCAGAGAGAACATTACTAATGGTGCGTTTGGGAACCACTTTGCCAAGGGGCTTTGAGCCCTCAAAGTCCCTTGGCAAAAAGTGGTGGTGTTTGGCAACCTTTTTTGGGCCCTTGTGGGGAAACACAAAGCTGAAAGCCCAAGGCAATCACTGGGGGTCGTGTCACACCGACCTCGTCATCATCATTGCCTCGCCTGAGGTCACCCAACCTCGTTGTTGCTCGTCTAAGGTCGGGCAACCTCGGCGTCGCCTTGCCTGAGGTTGCGGGACCTCGGTGTCGCTTCAGTTGAGGTCGTGGGACCTTGGCATCGGCTCACCTAAGGTCGCGGGACCTTGGCTTTGCCTCACCTGAGGTCGCGAGGCTCCAGATCTGGTCGTGGCTAGTCATAAGGCTCCAAATCTGAGGTTGCTGTCGGCAAAGCTCACCGTCTTCTTTGCCGACCATGGTTGCCTCTGTTTTTCTTCTTTTTTTCCATTTCAAAGTTGCAATGCAAAATATACACAAAAATAGTTGATCCAAACACCACTTAGCTTTCACCAAATACCCCTTCACTCAAAGGTCTTGGGGAAATGGCTTTGCATTCCCCCAAAATCTTCCCAAAGACAATATTCCAAGTCATTTAAAGAACTTTCGCTTCGGGTTTATTGACCTCCAACCTCAACTGGTTTGGGATAAAGGTGATGCTGATTTAAAGAGCTTACTACTCGTTTGTCAAGTAAAAAGTCTTACAATTTTTATTTAGCGCCTCCATTCACTCAAGGGATCGCCTAACTTGGCACCTAGTGTGTTAGACATTAGGGAGTGCATTGTGTTAGCCTGTCAAATTATTTGCTGGAGTTTGAGACAACATGGAAAGCATTACTCGTGGGCAGATGCCAATCAATTGGCATAATTCTGTTGAGTAACCCTATTTATCTCTCTGGCAGTCACAAAGCAATTATCAGCCTTTAGATTATCCAAATCATTAAGGATCCACTTGCTTATACTTTTGCAACTGCATAAATTGAGAAGTTAATGTTTTCTTATCATCACAAATAATCATTGAAGAGCTACCTGTCCCTTTTGGATGACTTGAATTTATCTGTTAAATTGCATCAAGCATTCAAAGTTCTTCTCTTCATATGTTCCATAAGAGTAGAATTTTGTCATCTCAAAGAAAATTGGAACACAACATTTCTCAATTGCTAGGGTTTTGAAGCTCATTTTGCTGCCAAAATTGACAATCACCAACCTTCACCTTTGTACCTCAATTTCTAAAGACAGATGTCCTTACTACCCCATACTGATCTTGATAAGTTTGAGGCATTAATTTAACATGTGAGCATATTCGACATTTCAAATTCTCCAATACGACCATCGACAAGGAAGGAGTTGAATGGGCTACTTAACCACTAGAAATTCATGTAAACTAGGGTCAGAGAAGAAGCAGGAAAATTTTGGTGAAAATGGTGAGAATAATTTGTGTTACTTCATAATATAGAGGCTATGGAGTAAAGCCTTGATCATTCCATGCGTTTGAATTCAATAGTGCAACATCTTGTTGTTTTCGTTCATCATGACCCTTATTGTACATTAGTCTCCTTTGAAATAGCTTTAGTTCTTATCTTTTTGTTGGCCTCCCATGGTGTCCAAGCCTGCATAAACTGCCATGAATAGTGAGTGGATATTGATGAAGGCCACCCACTTACTTGTCTGCTTGTTGACCTGATTAGGGCCTGTCCCTTACTTGATGCTTTTCCTGACATTTGTTTGATGTCTTAAGGATGCATATGTCCGAACGCGCTTAGTGGGTTAAAGATTGATTGCTGCTGCTGTCGTCTAAAGTGAACCCAACAACCTGCAGCTTTTGTCTCTTCTATCTATTCCCTGTAGCGGCCATCTTGTGCCTATGTACTCAGTTCCAATATCCGACCAAAAAAAAAAAAACCAGTTCCAGTATTATATGAAAATCATTCTGGTGGGCTTATAAAACTATAGCACTTGAGATGTCTTTTTAGGATGTTGTGCAACTAATTGTGAACTCAAGCTGCTCACCATATGATTTGTCCTTCCTCTTGGATGATTTACTCGCGGAATTGTTTTCTTGTTCTCCACAATTCATATCATATCTTGAGGCCAATTTACTGAGTCAGCTCTCTTCTGGAAAATATTCAGGTCTTGCTAATATTTCCACAGCTTGTCAATCTTCCAACTGATAAATTGCAAGCTGCGCTTCTTCGTATATTAACGGTATTATTCTATTGATGTCTCTCTCTGCATCTATTTACTTTTTCTGTTTTTGTGGAAGCGATATCTGTCTAGGTAATAAGTGCCGTCATTCTCGTTTCAGCTTTACAGGATAAAAAAAATAAAAAAACTTTTGACTTTCTGACTGAAACAGGAAAAAAAAAAATTCTCTTTGAACTAAAATTTCTCAGTTGTTAGGAGTACTGTCAAGGTCAATGACTGTACTTCTCTTTGTTCTACAATCCACTGGATCTCCCTTTTTCAGCCAGCTGGTTCCTTGGTTGTCAAGGTGGACCTGGTAACAATGGATAGACCAATTTGAAATTTCAACGACAAATAAATTCAAGAAAATGACAAAAGCCTAGGAAGGAATTTGGTGGTATTTAATCCAAAGAAATAGAAGAATTTCCATTCCATCAATCAGTATTGTCAAACAATGCCTGTACCGTATCATCAATTGATACACGCCATTTTCATGGTAGAAATTGCCTCTGGTAGAGTTCATTAGAATATTTTTTTGCAGGGATCATCTCATACAGATCCTTTAATAAGTCCTGCGGAAATTTTGATTGCTATCCACGGGATTGACCCTGACAGGGATGGGATTCCCTTGAAGAAGGTTATCACTCTTCTTTTCTTTCCTTTCTTTTGTTAAGCGTACTCTTGATATTTTTTACTCTGCCTACTAGAGAAAGTTTTATCTTGCGAGCAGATCATTGATGCATGCAATGCTTGCTTTGAGCAACGGCAGATATTCACGCAACAAGTGATCGCAAAGGTTTTGAATCAACTGGTATGTGCCATGTGGATTGATTGCAAAATTTTGCATTCCAATTTTTTAACAATGAACTAATAGAAATAACATTTCTTGAGCCTACAGGTTGAACAGATTCCTCTTCCTTTGTTGTTCATGCGAACTGTTTTACAAGCAATAGGTGCCTTTCCTGCGTTGGTAAGAGCATTAAGAATCCAACTGCCTTTACTTGCTGATACAATGCAAACACATTGCATATATGCCGCTTAGGTTAGGAAAATTAGTCCCGACCTTTCTTTTATTGTTTGTGCTGCTCTTCTTCATGGCAGACCAATGCTGGACTGACTCTTTGCATATAGAGCACTGTTCTTTTTATTTTATGATATTGTGAGGCAAATTGGGAATTATTTTTTGTATGTGAACGACAGTGAGTTTCACTAAGTTAACTATGACGAAGACACTGTTTCTCATTTCTTTCCTATGCGTTGCTATAGGCTTGGTGTGGATCTTCATTGAATTATGTTCATGTAGAGACTCAGAAAATATACTCAGCCCCTCCTGTGTCTTTTCCTGGGCTGATACAGTGAGGTCTTCTTTGCAGTAAGCAGTATAAGTTATGGGTTCCAATTGGAATTCATGTATAAGAAAAGCCTTTTCATGTACCACAATTATTCAGTTGCATGAATATATTGTTATAGACTTACCAAGACCTATACTGTCCTAATATTCTTCTGTATTGCGCTATGGATATGGTGGACGTTGTGTGGTAACAGATTTCTTCACCGTCTCTGACATGTTCATTGTCCTGCATCATGTGATACTGTTCATCATGTGTGTTAAGTCGCACTGTTCTCCTATAGCTTAAACTTTTATAGGAACTAGTTATGCATTCGACTTCGATAAGGAACCTGAGCAGCAAGTATGGAGTTCAAATACTCACACTTCCTCTTTAACTTGTTTTGGGGGATTTCCTTTTTCTTTTTGTTACCTGCCAGGCTTTGACAGTTCTTACGCCAGACGAATCGGGCCTATAGGTTTTAGACTCTTTCATTTTTCTAGCTTTCAGATGAGGGGCAATGTGAAGAGATAATGCGTAAACCATGTCATGCTCTAACAAATTCATCTTTCAGATGATGATTGCGCACTGATTTCAAGGTTTAGACATGGACAAGAAGATGTCTTATTCTAATTACATAAGACCGTAGATGCACACAGGTTATATCTTGAGAGAGAAATACCTGTATGTAGTAGTATACCATCTTATTGCACTTTCTGTGAGGAATGCTTGCACTTTCCAAATAGGAAACTTTTTAAGCTCCCACAGAAGATGGTTAGGCTGTTCATTGTTTTACAGTGCTCTTGTCACTTGCCAGAACGGCAGAAGTACTGCTCGTTCTGTTGCTCGATGTTATGCAACTTTGTATGCTATCTATTGTCTTGACTGACTCTGTTTTACGTATGAAATGTCTCAGGTGGATTTTGTAATGGAGATTCTTTCCCGCCTTGTGAACAAGCAGGTGGTCAGGGGATACAAGCAATTATGTGTTGGTACTTCTGCTGTTTGCAAGTAGTGAAGGTTTATTCTGTTAGTTGATTTATGTGCTCTTGCAGATATGGAAGTATCCTAAACTGTGGGTGGTTTTTTGAAGTGCGCTGCCTCGACAAAGCCCCAGTCATTTACCGTGCTACTACAGGTCTGTCTGCTAACTTATGTAAAATCTTTTCCCCTCTTCTGGACAGTTGATGGTGACTTTACTATGAACTCATTTCTTATCTTGTTTGCTCTCGGACTGTTATATAGCTGCCTCCTGCCCAGTTAGAGAATGCCTTGAATAGGATGCCAGCACTCAAGGACCTTTGGTAGCTCATGCCTCCCAGCCTACATATGCTCCTCTCTTCCCAGGTTTCTCCTGAGTCCCTTCCCTCTTCCTTCCTTCACGTTTCTCAAGAGATAGAAGAGAAAAGAGGGACCATGCCTCCTTATATCTCAAGTTTGTTATGTTTCGATCCTGAGTTAGGCTGGTGTTCAATCTCCAGGTTCTCTTCTAGTTGTTTTTGGGAATTGCTCCAGATTCGCAAACTCCGAGTCATGTTGCAGACAAGTCAGGCTCAGACAGGGGATATGGGCGCTTCAGATAAAGAAGTTGTAAATGACAAGGATTCATCAAATGCTAGCTAACTTTGATTGCTTCTGTGTACAGTTTCTGTTTGCTTTTGTATTAGCCTGATGAGATAGTTCTTCTTACACAATTTCAGTTGATTGTAGGATAATTTTCCTTTTTTTCCTTTGTTAGGTCTGCTAACTGTGATCTTTGTCAGCTATGAGATTGCAATTGGCTAAACTCAAAGCCAGTACTATTCCATGCATAACTCAAGTCAAGGAGGCTTCTGCAACATTTTGTTGTGCCAACTCTCGACACTCACGGTTACAGCCTGCCACATTGTATCAAAACTCAGTTGAACAGTAGTTGACATTCATACGAGTATGTGGTCTGTATCTTGTGAATTCTGTACATTGGAGATTTGTGCAATAACAAGAAAGTCACCATTTGGGCCAAAGTTTTGATGGAACCTAGAATGCGCAGCATCTCACTGCTTGACCAAAGGGCAGTTTGTATTTGTGCGTTGCACATTTGGTTAGCCAGATATCTTCATCTTCTCTTGGCAATACGCATTTCCAGCATACAGCAGGTAATTGATGCAGGATAATATCCTGGTCAGTGCACATAGCAGGGTCATTTTGGTAGTAGGTGAGCAGCTTCACAGGACGGGCCATCGTTCATCTGTGTGTATATTTTATTCTGCATGGGGCTTTATTGACTAGAAAAGGGAAGGCCTTACGTGATCAAGACAAGGAAGACATTCATCTTAAAGCTTTCCCCATGGTTATTCCATTGGCTATGACTTGGGAGAAGTTGGATATGTATCTCTTTACCTCGACGAGGGAGACACAGAGAACGAAGAAATCTGCTTGGAGCCTGCGACATTCAGTTGCATTGGCTTGTTGTTATGATGTCTACTTCATCTTTATTGTTTTCACAGAACACGAGACATTTCTTAGATTCCTGAGGATGTTTGAGTTGTTTTCAATGTGAATGCCCTTGGGGGATATTTGATGGGATTCATCAAACTTATTACTTTACGACTTCTAAAACACTGTGCTAGTTTTGTGCAATCTTGGCAAAAATCATACACAATTCTATAGGGAAAAAATATCAATAAAGTTCTAAATCTATTGCATTGATGCCAATTTACTATTAAATCCTAAGGGTGAGCAGTTAAACTGACCAAATCGGTAATCGCCTGAACAGGACTAGACTGATGGTCTATTTCCGGTTCTAGTGGGCGGCAGTCTGGGTCTCGATTCTAGAGGTACTGGACCGAACCAAAAGATTTTATTTATTTTTAAAATTTTTTAAACGTAACCCTAAGAAGAAATTATCAATTTCATTCCTCTGCCTTACTACCTCTGCTCAGTTCTTCGTGTGTTCTCTGATCGAGTAGTTATCTACGCCATCTTCACTACCCTTTGATGGAGTAATGATATCCTCATACCTTAACACTAGAGAAGAAGGGAGAAGATGGAGGCAAGTTATCAACCCCACCATCGTCGCCTTCATTAACATACCCATCGAATTCTCAAACAAGAAGAACAAGAACGCTCCAAAGCACCCACCCTTTCGATGCCTTTACTGCTCGGAGGAACATTGGAGAGGAGAGGATAATAAGGGAATTAGCGAGTGATGGGCTTTTGTCGAAAGGTAGCGGTCACATATTGTTGAGCCTTGGAATCTTGCTCGATTAGGAATTGTTTTGGGAAGATGATCAGTTCCTATGATCGCTGTGATCGGGGAATGATGGGCGGATCTTTTTGGGGTAATTTGGTTTTGTATGCAGGTGAGGAGAATTTGTCGTTTCTGGCGTTTTGCGGAGGGAGCCGGGGCGGGGACGGCGAGACGGATGCGGGTGGCAGGGGTGGATCGGAAGACATAGACGGGATTTAATGCTAAGTAATAACAGGGGAATGATTTGAATTATTTCCTTCTTTTTTTTTTTTTCATGATTTCTCATCGGGGAGGGTGGCCCTCGCCGGGGCGGGGCGAACACCAGTGAGGAGCTCTTCTCGCCATAGGCAAGGTTGACCCTCATCGAGGCAACGGTGAACACAGCGAGGCCAACTGTTGCCTGGGCTAGTCGGCCTCGTCAGATTTGGCCAGGTTGACAGGCTTCGTGAGGCTGACCCTCGCCTAGCATCTCTCCTAGATATGGAGAGGGCGGCCTCACCGGCCACGAAGAAATGTGGAAAAACAAGAAGGAGAAAAAAGAAAGAAAGGAAAAACGAAAGAAAAATAAAAAAAATTATGAAAATAATTTAGAAATGCCTACATTAGCACTAGTAGTACCATGTAGCTTTTCTAGGATTCATGTCATATCTGACCAAAATAATTGGAAAGATTGAATTGGCTCTAAGTCCAAAAAATTTAGGATTAAATTGATACATTAAAAGGTATGATTAAATTGATATCATGCAATAAATTTAGGACTTTTCTGACACTTTTCTCCAATCCTACATATCAATGTCTAAATATTTTTGATGGATTTCAGGTGTTTCGTATGCAATAAAGTCAAAGTCCGGGGACATCCCAAATTTTTTTTATGGATAAATGTATTGTAAGTCCTAAAACTTGCCTCGAAAATGCAAAAGTACAACGAAGTTCAACGAGTTCTAAAACCTTTAAAAAGTGTAATCAAGTTCCAAAACTTATCAAGTTTGATTCCATCGAGTCTTTTCGTTAATTGTATTTTTTTGAAAGTTTAGGACTTGATTGTACTTTCGTGACGAGCTTTAAGACTTAAATGCATTTTTTTGAAAACTTTTATGACTAATTGCACGTATGTGATAATTTTTAGGGCTTCCAGTGCACTTATCTCTCTCTCCCCAAGAAAATGAAAGTTTTCAATATGCAAAACTGAACGCCCAAACAGCGAAACGGATTTTTCCTATTATTGTCTTCAGATTTTAAATTTTTTCTCTTTCTTTCCGCGGTACGATCTGGGGTACTGCTCATTTTTCCTGCTGGTGCATCAAATGTCGAGAACAGATGCGCAACATGTTTGGAAGGCACCTTAGGAGTCAATCATGTGGTTGGCTTTGCGCCTCCTTGCTAAAGATCCTTAAACAAGCAACGGAAAATTGCTTCAAAAATCCTAAATCTTATAGATGTAATCAACCCTTTAAACTTTTCAGTTGGGTGATTAAAATTCTGATCTTTGTAGAAAAGTGCATTGGACTTGTATACTTCTCAATTCGGGTGGCAAGTCTCGAACTTGCGATGAAAAAATGCAATTTATGAGGGTATGCAGGTAAATTTTCTATGGCCACATAGACTTTAGCATTTTCAAAAGAAAATTATTATGAAATTTTAAAATTTGATTGCATTAATCGTGAGGTTTAGTTCTTTAGTTATATTTTGCATATAAGGCATAGGATTCCGGTGCACATTTCTCCAATGAGAACACAATCTAAGTTTTCCTATTTCCTTGATAATTTGATTGTGTCCAATCCAAGCTTTGTTTTTCTTACCTTTTCTTGTTCCTTTCTTCGTCAATAATCGACTTTCTTGACTTCAAAGTTAGCACAAGATCAATCAAGATTATTAATATATCCCATACTGTCAGTTAATAGGATTTTACGTGGCTTATGTTCATATGGTGTCCGTTCATAATTAACTCAAGCTTTTGGTTTGGGCTTCCGAATATGTTATCGGAGTTAGGTTTCATCCCAGTGTTATTTGGCGTGGAAGCTCTCGATTCCTCAATTTACATGCCGTTACTAGATTTGCGTGTGAAATGGGGCTGTAAGGATTCTCACGTGCTCTGCCTCGGCCGATTTGGTTAGCCTATAAGCGTATAAACCACATAACCTAACTGGCGGCCCTAAAAGAAGTAGAGATGGTGGCACTTCATTCGAGTGCACACTTAAAAATAATTAGAAAATGGGAGGACGGTGGGGTGTTCTCCTCGTCTCTGCGTGGTTGAGTTGTAGTTTCTTTCTTGTTCGAGGTTGCACACCATGGCTGGTAATCTTCGTCAGTAGCCACTTGTGAGATTTTTGAAAAGGACCCCGTCAACTATTTTCAAAAGCTTAACCTGTTGGATGGAGGTGCTAGGGTTTAATATTTAATTACTCTAAACACTCTCCCTCATACTTACTACTAAGCATGTAAATATATCATTGGGACAGACAAATAGGAGCCAGACTGGAAGGATTTGAACTCAGGACCTCATGCTATGATATCATGCGGATTTTAAAAGAACACTGCCTCTATTCCAGAAGCTTAAACTGTTGAATGAAGATGTATGTTAATATTTAATTACTCTAACAGTACTTGTTTGACAGATCCTAGTCAATGGACTTCCCTCATATGCGTTTCTTAACACCCAGCTTTGTCCGTTACCCAGATCTGTGTGTCAAGCATCTCCTTCAGTTCATCAAGAGTGGGTCCTGCAGCGGTAGATCGCCGGTCGGCGGTGGTTCAACGCTGATGTTAGGGCATGACATTGGGTTGGCCAGGCGAGGGCGGGCGACGCAGGATCGACTATAAGGTATTCTAGTGGCTAAGCAATGTTCTTCATGGGAAGAAGGACGATCTCCCCGTTACTGTAAATTGGAGGTTGTCTCGTGTGTGACGCGACAACTGACCTGAATCGAGGGAGTACTGAAGGTGATGTCAAATTCAATTGGTTTTTTAAAGAAAGGTCTCCTCTCAAAACACGGTTTGAGCAGCGCGTTCCACCCTCCTTTTGTTTTTTTTATATAATTTTAAATTTCATTTATTTAGCAAAAAATAAATAATTTCAAAAACATTTTTCAAAAATAATCACTTCTATCATTTACAAAAATGAATAAACCAAAGAAAGTTTCATTATCTAAAAAATTGTATGATTATAAATTATCGTTGTTGATGAAAATATTTTACATCGACTAATCATTTCAAGAAATACATGATTTTGTTGGGGTTTGCGAGCTATATTCTCCATGGCAGTTAAGGCGGTCACAGCATCCATAGAGAATCCTAACTAAAAGTTTGTCCATAAGGGAGGGGATTTAAACAATGGGACATCATGCGACACGAATACAAAAGCAAGGAAACTACACAAATCAAACAGACAAGTCTAATCCTCGACTGCACAGTTTCTATAATTCCAGCATTTGGATTGCTAGAATACTGACCAAACTAATCACTTCTCCATCAAAGGCCATTCTTAAGACCACCTCTTTCAACGATAATCGATTGGAAACTACAATTTTAATTTAATTACACAAAAATGAATGCCTGCCGCCCTCCGTCCGTCCATCGACTCCTGCTCCCTTCCGTCCCCTCTGCTGATCCATCAATTGCCTCCCACGAATCCTAATATTTCTTGAGCTGACAGCGATTCCTTGGACACTATTATTAATGTACAAGATGGGCGATGGGGGCACTATGAATCACCAGCTCGTGCAGCACAAAGATGAATGAGTCTCCACTCCTGTAAGATGATTTCTTGAATTCTGAATCAAGCGCCATTACCACGGGCGGGAATACCGTGCATTTGAAACCATTCGGGCATGCGGAATCTCTCATACAAGACTGGCCGTACATCTCTTTGCAGAGAAGGTGCTTGAGAAGAGGAAGGAGAACCTCCAAAAGCTTTACATGAAACTAATGTCAGGAATATATTACAAAAAAGCATGGAGATGGTAATTTTTTTCATCCATAGTGGAAGGATTTAAAGTACCTGATCATCATATGGCTGTCCGGCTGAGAACGGGACACATGGTATTCCATTCAACGGTTGCAGCAAAAAGCTAAATGGGTTGTTGTCCACATAAACTATCCGACGCATATCTTTTGATAAAAAAGATAGATCCTTCACATGTTTCCCTATATTCCCTGTAAAAAAAAGCAGAGAGCAAATATTGTTAATGAATCTGGTCCAAGTCCACCAAGCCACTAGCCAACGCCAGGCACCATGGGAAAGGCAAGAATTTGAACTTCTGGTTGATGCGCACACGAATTAGATATATAAACATATACGTGCGTATCCGATATATTTCTTATCAGTAGGACAAAATGGAAGTATATGAAAGCATCTTGTATGCCAAAAGACATACAAAAAGATGTCATCCTTCAACATAATTCTTACAAAGGCACCGATGTTTTTAAAAGTGGACCAACATGAAGGTTGGTCATGCCCGCAGTTTCTGATTTAACTGATGCAATGCATTGAACTTCCAATTAAACGGAAAATGTTAACATGGTTTGTGTGATACCATTCATACAAATAGTAAAGCAATAATGAAAAGCATGCCCAGGTATAAGAGTAGAAGTTCCCACATTTGCATCTTGGATAATTAGGTTGAAATCCTGCACACCTCCTATTTTGTAACTAGCTGTATAAACTATAAAGCCTTTAGTGGTGTTGAAGAGTTTATCCCACATAATCTGAATCCAGGGTTTCCATGGGCCTTATATACATAAGTCTCAACCCGCTTAATGGCTTAAGCATTTGGGTTGGAATTTCTAATGGTCAGTAATACAATCAATATGGTGTCAATAGTAAGCAAAGAGAACCTTAGCCAGAGTGGAAGAGTCTCGTGTGCTGCTCAAAGAGGGAAAGGGTTTGATTCTCTTTCCTTTCCCATTCCATTTCAAATTTGCATATTCAAAAACCAAAATGCAGGTCAAAATGTGTTGACCAGTCTGCCTGTTTACTGTTGTTCTGGGTCAAAACCAGTTTTGATCAGTTTTTTAGAGGAATAGGCTGAAGATGGAGCAGAAGCAGAATTAAGTTTATTACCCATTCCAACCAGGCAAAGCTGCCACTCTGGTCTGCTTCAAAAACATGACTACACAGATTACTATTATCACAGTAATACATTTTTATGCAATTATCCTCTGGAAAAATGGTCACTTCTCAAATTATCATATCATTACCAGTTGATATATATCTCAAGTCAATTCAAGCAAACATGGTTACTACAAAGCTAAAGACTGGCATCCGAACTCTCCAACCCGTTTAAAGATTACTCTTTTAATTGCAGATGTACAAAGATCTAGGACATTCAAATAATTCCTTATCAGCCATCTTTTTTCCATGAATGTAGTCAAGGCTCCAACGGTTTCTCAAATGAAGACATCTATGCAACCTCTTCCTCCTCTGTAGATCCAAAAGTAATCTTATTTCTGGGGTAAACCTTGTCATAGAGAAGATATGTGAGAAAACTATGTAATTCTCTTGTCCCCAGTTTAGCCGCTCCTACATAAAGAAAACAATGCTAACACCTTTACCTCAACTTTTGTAATTCCCCCTACTCCAGTTAAGAGGTTGTCTCATAACACATCCTCAAGCTATCAAATCTATCCATCAGTCAGTAAATTAAAACTGCTCCAACCTCATTCATTGTGCTTCTTGATCTACCCAGTTACATAAGCCAACTACATCCACTACCGTAATGGGAGTGCTGGGGTTGAAGCAACAGTAAAAATTCTGTGGGAAGCAACATTATGCGTTTCCCTTAGTGCATCCCGCAATGATTCATATGATCAAGTAATCGGGAGGCACACCGGCGCTGTAAGAGAATGAAGAGAATAATCTCTAGCCCTGGATGAGGACAGAACTTGGATAAAGAGAAAACTTTTTTGGGTGAAAGAGGGAGTGTCTTTCCACCTGATCCTTATCACTTACCCCACTCAGAGCCACAATTGGTTTAGGCTCAAAACATTGAAACAGTTTTTCTGACAATAGAAATAGCAAGTTTTAAGTAATTTGCACCAACTCCAATATCTCTCAAGTGAGATCTATGTTCCACAGGCTAACATAATATGCAACGGCAAACAGCTATAGTGTCTACTAGCCACGACCAAACACAACCTTCAAGAAACCACTATCTTATGAACTTCAAGAGAAAAGTCCATAGACTTTCATGCTAGACGAACTGCTTTTCCAAGTTGGAAAGTAACGTACTCTAAGCTAACAACACATCAAAAACTTTGACAGTGTCTTATGATTCTGATCTTATACAGCTTTAGATAGAAACTTACAAAGATGAAGAGATATTGCACATCCGGGCCTAGTTCATACACAAATCCTTCACCTTTTGCAAACTACATCCCATCAAATAAGTGGAAGATTCATTAAACTGTGATATTTGCATATTTTGTTTTTGCAAGGCAACAACTTGCAGATAACTTTCATTTGTCCATAATTTCACAAGTCATACATCAGATTGAGAAAAAAAGAGAGAGGATGAGGTTAGGCCTTAGCTGGAAAACTGATCTCCTATCCTTGAATGTCTAATTTCAAGTAATTCCTTTGAATGCGATCAATAATCAGCACAAACCATTTGAAATAGAATTTACATTTTCCTAAGTGGGGAAATCATAGGATACAAAGAATATGCTTACGTGCTGATGGTTGAAGGGCGATAAAGACGTTCTCCAATCAGGTTGTCTTTGTCTATTCTGTCAACAGCGGTCTGGCGTAATCTGCCAGGAAGCCCAAGTAGTTAAGCTAATGGGCAAATTCACAAAAGGATGACAAACATATGAAATTGATTTTTAAAAAATGGCAATACCTTCAAGACCAGCAGTAAATAAAATGAGGTTCGCAAATTCGCCAATCCTTTCCCAAGAAACTCGTGCAAACCAGGGCGTTCGAATACTGTTACGTAGTTCACTTTTGGTTTCCCATCACATTCCTTTAACAAGGAAGTACCACATTAATGACATGCTCAAAAGATTCCCATCACAATCCTTTAATGACCAGGTACCTCATTAAATGCATGCTCAAAAGAATTGGATCATGAGAGAGAGAGAGAGAGAGAGAGAGAGAGACCTTGTCAGAAGATACACATTCCAAACTCAAACCACTTCAATCCAGCTTCTATTGCTTGAGCACGGATAATCTCAGGCAAGCTAGACGTTTCATATGCACACACTAGAGTCTCATCTAAGTCGAGAACGATCTGCATGTAGTTGAAGACGTATTTTAACCAATCATTCTCACGAAATAACTAATTTACATTTAATCAAGTGAAGATGTGTTAAGCCATACTCCAACTGGAGATCAGCAAGAAATGTAGTACATCTCTCCTAACATCATCTCTCGAAAGCGAAACTTTTGACTATAGAGAGAGTTCAATCCAATGATTGATACTTACATAACAAAATGAAAAGCAACAAAGCAGTAATTGTGATGTCAGTGAGGTTCACAAAAAAACCCATTAGCAGACTATCACAACATAACACATCCTGCATCGGGCGTTACGAGTGAGAAGCAAACATTTAAAAACTCTAAAAACCGGTTAGCGAAGATTAGAAAGGAAGTTGAATTGAGAATCTTCCGCTGTCAATTTAAAGCTCCTTAATTCACTCACACGATAACTAAGTGGCTTCAAAATCTTCTGAACTAATCAAAATTGAAGTAGGAATAACTCAAAAAAGAGGGGAAAAATAGGCCCAACAGCCATCAATAGTTGGAATACTCGCTGATAGCAACTAAGCCAGAATCCATCCGACGCCAGAATCAGCCTAAAAAGAGAGAAATGGCGAAAAAACGAACACAAAAGAAGAAGAAGAAGAGGAGTACCGTGAGCTTCTGAACGGCGACGAGATCATCGCCGGCGACGCCGCCGTTCGCTGTCGGAGGCCGGCGTGCTCGGGAGGGGCAGGAATCCTGGAGAGGAATCTCGACGACGGGCAAGGGCCTGAACGGCGGAGAACAAGAAGACGGCGGCGGCGGCGGCGACGAGGGGGAAGGAGCGGAGAGGAAGGATTGGCGGAGCGATGTAGGAGAGGAACTGGGCGAGGGAAGGGGTGTCGGCGCAGGATCTGGAGGAAGATTTGGAGGAAGAAGGCAGCCAGTCGAGAAGGCCCCTCCACACCTGCATGCATGACGACGAGGCACGTACATCTCCGACGACGCCGGGTGGCCGTGGCCGCTCTCCGGTCGCCCCATGGGAGCACGAGCTTTGAACCTTGAGCGATCCTGACACTGTGGATTCCGTGGGAGAGCTCCTTCCTCGACAAAGTCTTGCTTTGTACTGCTTCGTTTTTCGTTCCTTTGCTGTCAATCCACAGAGAGAGAGAGAGAGAGAGAGTGAGGGGGAACAGAGAGAGAGAGAATATTTTGATTATCTTAATTTTTTAAATCTTTTTAAATGATTTTATGAATTTTCTAAATGAATTTATGATTAGGGTACGATTCCGAGCCAAACCTCGGATCAAAGCATCTCTCGAACTACCTTAAGCTTGCGAGGTCGAATGACTCGGTCGACCATCGTAATGGTCGGCATCTGCTCTCGCGAGCGTGTCGAGGATATCGGGGCAAACGGCTCCGTCACCGATGGTCGAACATGACATCTCTCGAGCACAAAAGAGGCGAAATCCCATCGAATCCCACCATCCAGATGCACGGAGGGGGAGGCAGCCGAACTAGCCACGCCATGCATCGTGACGGGTAAGAGAGGGGTTTATACGGGTGCGTTTAGTAAACTAATGATTGGTCAAAACGTTTTCCATACTTTTTCAAATTTTCTATGAGGTCTAGTTCCATCGGTTCTTTTCCCTAAAAATTTTATATGTTTTTTTCTATTTTCTTTTTTGCCTTTTTATTTTTAATCATTTTTTATTCATCTGTGGGTCCCACTCAAATTTACCTTGCAATTGTCTAAGGAATCTCTAACCAAACCCCCGACCTCATTGCCTTGATAAACTCCATTTGGTAAAAGCCAAGCCCATTTTTGGGGTCCATTGTCCCATTGCTCTCTCTCTCTCTCTCTGTTAATTCCGATCTTGCTTGTTTAGTTCTTTGCAATCAAGATCTCTAGCTTGTTTAGTTCGTGCAGTCGGATCTTTAGGAGGTTGTTTGGCAATTCTGCTGTTTCGTGGATCCGACGTGATCAAATTATGCGGCAGGATCGAAATCGAGACGTTGCTCCATGCCAATTAAGTGAACTAAGGAATAGAGAGAAGGGGACACGCTCAAACTTGCGCACCGTCACCATTAGTGAGTAACGGATGGGCTTAGCTTCTGCGAAGTCCGGCCCTTATCGTTTGATTCTCACCCCACGGTGTGAGGTCGACTAGGTTCTCTCCTATCAGTGGCGAGATTTCTGCCGCCATCGACACGAAGAGAGTAGGGCCGTGCCCTAATTCGCATGAGGGTCCAACAGGTGGGGTTACTATCACCAAATCCTGGCAAGAGGTACTTGATTATAGGAATTGATGGCGAATAATGACATGAATTTGATTGTGTAATCCAACTAAGTCAAAAATTTCAATTGCATCGAAAAAAGTTCGAGGCCTCATGACATTTAATAATAATTAGAGCTAAAAGTGCACTTAAACACACTCAAAACTTCATCTCATTTTTTCAAGATGTGAGTAAACCCTAGTTAATGTCCCTTCCTCCAGTTTTTTCCCTTTCATCTCATAATACCTGCCATCCATAGCAGTGACATGCAATGTGGATAAATCAGTAATATGATGTTTGAAATTTTCTCTTATTTCCATTCTATACATAAACTTAAATGTATTTCAACTGTGTACTTAGAGCTTTACTTTAGATGAGCAGTGTACCAAATTAATTGCTTTTGCCATTCGGATTTTGTTAACACGAAAACTTGTCAAAAACACTTGAGTAGATGAAAGTTTGCCACTTATAATTTACTGTCTTTTCTCGATATTATGTGTAATCAGTGCGTTAAAAATTTAAACATTCCCTAATTAAGTATGGTTAATCGGTGCCTCGGAAGCCCTCAATAACAAGACCCTTACAATTTTTTCTTGATCTTCATTAAGTTGTTTTCTTGAGCTTTCGTTTTTGCTTCTCTTTCTGGGTCGGTTCTTGATTGATAATCTGCAAAATCAATTAGTAGCTTTTATTCGGTGTTTAATCGGTGAGAGTTGAGATCATATACTTTGATCTTTGAACTCCCCTTCTGAAATTGACATGGAATATATTGACATATAGTTTTTTTTTTCTAAACGTAGCATGATACACGATCAACCAGAAAGAAAATATTCCACGTTATATGTACATTGCTGACTTATGGATGTGATATCATCATGAAATTTCACATAATGTTTTCTTTTGCATGAACTTATGCAGAGTTATAAAAACGGCAACACATAATCGAATAAATGACGTTTTATCGGTGGCGTGGGAACAGTTCCATGTCATTTAATATAAAAAGAAAACAAGTGGTCGGCCCAGTAACCTTTGCAGGACTGTAGGCCCGGCCCATTAAGCAGCAGCTCGCTGGGTCGAAGACTCCGACTCCGACCCGTCTCGAGGCCCAGCTCCTCGTGAACCGAATTGAGCGATTTCGCTCAGCGAAATCCATCAATCCAACATCGAAACTCTTCTCAATTTCACAAAGAATCCCTCAATCCGGAACGAGGAAGAAGCTCGGGGGGAGGAGAGAGGGAGGCGGAGAAGCATGGGCGTGGACTATTACAGGGTTCTCCAGGTGGACCGCAACGCCAAGGACGACGACCTGAAGAAGGCGTATCGGAAGCTCGCCATGAAGTGGCATCCCGACAAGAACCCCAACAACAAGAAGGACGCCGAGGCCAAATTCAAGCAAATCTCCGAAGCTTACGATGTACATTCTTTGGCCCTACCTCTATTTTGTTCCTGCTTGGATCCATTCTCGGGTGCATGTTGGATTAGATTCTTCGATCCTGTGTGCGAAGTGGGTCTCCGTCCGTGTGGTCCAAGTCTCGATTTAATTGTTCGATCGCGTGTTTTGGATGTGCGTGCGTGCGTTTTTATTAGGTTTTGAGCGATCCGCAAAGAGAGCGGTCTATGATCAGTACGGTGAAGAGGGTTGAAGGGTCAGTTTCCGCCGCCGGGCGCCGGCGGGTTCTCGGAAGGTGCCGGCGGCGGCCCACGTCCTTCCGCTTCAACCCGAGGAGCGCTGATGACATTTTCTCGGAGTTTTTCGGGTTCACGAGCCCATTCGGCGACATTGGTGGGTCGCGATCAGTGCGTCAGGTTTCCCGAGAGGCATGTTCGGGGAAGATATCTTTGCGTCGATGCGTAGTGGCGGTGGAGAAGGTTCTGTGCCGCGAAAAGCCCCACCAATTGAGAGGACACTGCCTTGTAGTTTGGAGGATCTTTACAAAGGGACCACCAGAAGATGAAGATTTCAAGAGATGTAATTGATAGTTCCGGGTAAGCTCGCATCAGTTTTAATGCATTTTTTAAACACTAATTTGGTGATGTTCTGGCACGAGACAATATGATTTTATGAACTCAGAAACTGTAAACTCTCCCATTTTGGCTTCAGTTGTTACTTTGATGCTTTTGCTATAATGAGCCGCTTTGCATTGGACTTCTCAACTAAAATCGCTTTTCTTGCTGTCATATTTCGCATTAACGAACTCAAGGTAGGATGGTTATTCTGTCATTAATGCAGTTCATATGCAATAGATTTCTTTCTGGAGCCAGATGGTGTGTAGATATTGTAGTCTTGTTGTCATCTCTATTAATGATTTTTGTATAGATGTAATATCTTACATGCTAATCGTTACGAACCATATTGCTTAGTTACGAGATAAATTGATGTACAACAGTCCACATATTTCTGTCAAATACCCGACACTGTTTAGACATTAGCACAGATCTACAAATGTCTGAGCGAACTATGAAAGTGATAAGTTACTGGATGGACCATGTCAGTTCTTGTGGTCCGTACATCTAAGATTGATGCTCGGGATGCACTGGCGCCATTTGATATCGTCTACTTGCAATGGATGATTTGTGATTAAATTCTTCTATGAGGCTATTTCTACATAGTGAGAAATAGAATGACAGTAACCTCTGGTTCCTTTCTTCCCCGGTCCAGAGTTGCATATCTTCCTACCATTTTTAATTTTTTACCATAATAGACTTCATACTAGAACCCACCCATTGGTGGCCCAGTTGGTTGCGCTCTGATCCTTTCACGAGAGGTCCTGGGTTCGAATCTCGCTGGTGCCGGTGATTTAAGCGGAGGGTCGTGGCGGTGTGATGCTGCGCTAGCCCTCCCGGAGGATTAGTCGAGGTGCGCGATCGTACGGACGCTGGCCTGGACACCTTCGATACCAAAAAAAAAAAAAACTTCATACTAGAGGTTTTCATTGGAAATCGGTTATTGTGATTTGTTGGGCTGGCAATACTGGACAGCAAAAGATATAAAACACGAATTACAGAGAGAACCCAAATATTACATAACACGACTTGCATAATTTTATATATTGACACAACATGGCATGAACTAATAGGTTTTCATCGTAATTCAATTGTTTGGCATGCAGAATCAAAATTAGGATGATTTAGGCTGACAGGATTTGACATGAATCACAAACACGAATTTGATACGCCAACAGGTATTGCCAAATTGTTGATGCCCATTGTAGCTTGTCAAAGAGTGTAACTTGATGGATCCAACTTTTCAATTATAAATCTTTCTTTATGTATTTATATTTTGTGGTGCGCATGCTGATTTTGTGGATAATAGCTATAGTGCTTTGTGCATTCTTATGCCATATGCAGTAGGAGAAGGCGTATGGAACTGATGCAAAAAAGTTCGCTATAAAATTTAAGTACACTTCCGCAAACACTCTATTGCATGTTTTCTGATAACCCTGGTTTAGTTGGTCTAAAACACTACTTTGAAGTGCGGTGATGCCTGATACTTCCTGAATCATCTAAACTAAACGCAAAAGAACAGAACAAACTCTGTATCATCTCGACTCAATACTTGCACCTAGGTTGGTGTTA
>JAGVVM010008904.1:0-21016 GCA_019149425.1 Psidium friedrichsthalianum
GCAAGAAAATAAAATAAAAAATACTTTTTTTAAAAAATATTTTTAAAAATAGGACGTGGCGTGTGTGCGGGTGTGGAGTGGTGGGAAAAGGTCAAGACCAAAAGAGTGGTGCTAAAAAACATAGAGAAAAAATGTGCTGTGTAAGTTTTATACAAAA
The DNA here is from genome assembly GCA_019149425.1 of Psidium friedrichsthalianum. Lineage (NCBI taxonomy): Eukaryota > Viridiplantae > Streptophyta > Magnoliopsida > Myrtales > Myrtaceae > Psidium > Psidium friedrichsthalianum. The sequence continues at coordinate 158 of JAGVVM010008904.1, forward strand.
TAGAAAAAATTTTACAATAGATTTTTTATGGCCATTAATTATTTTAGTAATATTATTTGTTATTTTATTTATTTGTGATAGTAGTAGTGATACGGTTTTTATTTTATTATTCATTTTTTTATTATTAATTTGTATCTTTTTTGATTTGATGTAAAAATTTTTCTGATAACATATACATGTGAAAAGCTTAAAAGGTAGATTAAATGAGTTATAATAATATTTTGTGGATGGTAGACTATAAAAGTGTGTTGAGTTTGGTAATATAAGTCAAAATGGGTCAGGTCGGAGTAATTGTGTTTAGTGTTATGGGTGGGTGTGGTGGTAGTCGGGTATGGTCTTGAATATGGGTCAAAACAGGTTAGACGGTCAATTTGAGCCGAACATATTTGACCCTACCTAAACCGACCCGAATCTAAACCCATTGACAACCTCTAGTTGTTGGCATCAAAACACCCTAGGAGTACAAAAATCTTTCTAATTTCAAAATCAAATCTAGGCTTCCCGCCTCCTCTGGATTGTCCCATACCAGTAACCTTGGATGGTTTGAGATTTCAAAAACGATTCAACTGCATCCTTTGTAAATGACGTTTTAGTGCCATTTCTCGAGTAGAGCAGCATGCTGCTGGGCTTGTGTTCCATCAGTCCCATTGTTTAAGAGTATCTAATGAGAGTTGCCCTCAAACTAATGGTCTTGTTGGCTCACTTTTACGTATAAATGAGGTGTTGTCCAAAGCGCGTTGATGGTACTTGAAGCTTAATGCTGCGGTGTCACGGTGGGGAGCATCAGCACGTGAAAACTACGAAGGAAGGGCTGTCACATAAGAAGCGACTGCTGTTCTACTTCGGTGATACAACAAGGGTTTGACTTTATTATATGTGTGGATGTTAGAGCACGACAATAGACATGCAAACCCATATGGGCGAGGGATTGGACATCGACCGCGAGCCCTTTCATTCCCCATAACCACTAAGGGTCCAGAAGCAACAAAGACGTTACCGTTTTCTTTATATTACTAATGACATAGACAACACAAATATTTACTCCTTGGTTTGCGAAATATCAACGCCTACTTAAACTCTTCGCATAAGTAACTATTGATCAATTAGTCAATAAAAATCAATGAACTAGTAATTAGCCCATTCACGCAAATTCAATGCAAACAATACTTGGCATGCCATCCCCACATGGATTCCTAGGAGCTCTCCCAAACTCTAAACCAGAAGCTTTAGAGCCCTACCTCTAACCTCAAAACCTCCTTATCACTCCAAATAAAACCTAAGCCTTTGACACCACACAATACGGAGATGTAATAAATTGTGGTTCTTTGCCCTACAATTCTCCTTCTAATCTAGTTTATTTATAAATTTCTAACCAACCTTTTCTTATGTGGAAGATGACGGTCAACCTAGATAAGCAAGCATAGTAACTTCCCAGATTTTACACGACACAATACTTAATTTTATACATATGCCTTAAGTATATTTTAAATATTCACTACCCTCCCTTTTTCTATTTTTACAATCAAAATTTGGAGGTTACTCCCGACTACTGCTACTCTATCCCGCTTTACTTTTACTAGACTCTTAGGACTTCTTCCTCATCTTGATTCGGGCATTCTTCTAAGGCATCACTCCACCTTGGAAACCCGATGGTCCATCAAATTATGTAGAGAACGATGAGCATTTATTCACCTACGCTCTTGTGCCAAGAGACAAAGTCAAGGGGAGCTGTGCTAATAACCTAATATCTAATCTAGACAATAGCTTTGATTCTAACATCGTCCATGCCTATTTCTGCATCTATGGCCTTGCTAGGAGAATTCCTTGTGAGTGGGCAGGCCAACAATGGGGTTTGTAGTGAACTCATTTCAGTTGCTTGAAAAATAAAGGGATGAGTTAACAGCCTAGTAAATGAAATACTAAGCCTAAGGTAGGAATGCTGGCCCAATACTCAATGTAGTGGTGTCAAAAAATTTAGGTAAAATTGTCCAATGATCATTGTAAAAATGCCATGATCACACAATTCACGGATGCATGTGCAATGATTCCATCATGTAACCTGTTTGCTCGTAAGAGCCAAGACATGTCAGCTCATTCTCATAATCACGTAATCTCACAATCATACCTAGGCAAACTCTAACTCCCATTCATGGCACCTAATCCCCATATAATAGCCAACTTTGGCTCTCGTTGCTCTTTAGGTGACAATAAGTGAGCATTTATTTCTCATGTTTACATACATACATATTCCTCTGCACACAACACAAAATCATTTGCCATTTTTTTAAAAATGTAGGAATGGATCAATGGAAGTGAGCTAGGCGAGGGACCGCTCGAGCTCCACAGACCCCAGTGAAGTCAGCCTAGCAAGACTCGGACAGACCCATTTAGCCCAATTATTCTTGGCCGACTAGACCAGGCCTCAAATTAGCCCCAAAGGCCTAAATCGATTGTGGTCAGCTTGGAACTAAACCCGACCAGGCCCGTTTTCAGGCCTGAAGGGGACTAAACCCAGTCCTGAATAATCTGTGCGATTTCAGAGCCTCGACCACATCCCCTTTTCTTATAGTTAACAAGTCTCAAATTCTTAGTCAAATAGTAATTATTAATGGCCAAAATCTTGGTCAATGCTTTAACAAGTATGTTGCTTAAGTCTTGGTGGATTTCTCGTTATTGCTATCTGCTTATATTTCATTGATTGGGCCATTTGTAACCTATATGTTTTCTTATCTTAGAGTAGTCTACTTAGCATGATCCTATTGGTCCCACCTCTCGACCTTCTGGAAACTAGCCACTTATCGCCATCTCAATGGTCCACCTACTCCCTTTCTAGAACCTAGCTAGCTTACTTGTTATTAAGTTTTCATTAGCTTAATGTTTTTTTTTTTGGTGGAAAATTCATTAGCTTACTTAAATTTCACATTAGCAATCTTCTGAACCAATGGATGATCAATCGTAGGTGGCGAGATGAAGGGGAATGGTGGAAAAAATTTGTTGCCGGTAGCACAACCAATTGCACAACCTTCGAGTACGGCATGGCCTAGGCCTATTGCCAGCACCACGTGAGCCAACGGGCTAACCTCGGTCTAACGTGTAATGGTTGGCCAGGCGTGGAAAAAGCAACGCAAGTCACCGTTGGGACACATGTTGAGCTTTGACTGGCATGCCTCACTCCTCATCCCGTATCGGGCTCATGTTCCATCTTCACCCGATCCGCGTTGATTATATGTTGTATTGTTCCATTCTACAATTCCTACCAATGATTTTTTATGCTTTCTAGTTTCAAACAAACTTAGGATTATTAAGTTTAATTAGCTTAAGCAATAAGATTTGGAAAGTGACATTTATGCTATCTGCTAGGTTTGAAAGTGACATATATGCTTATCCAAAAGTTGATAATGAAATTTATCTTTATCCTTACTCAATTGACTTCCCATTACTATTAATTCAAGATATATTCTCTATTTCATATTTTTCACTATGAAATTTTGGGTCGTCACACTTTGATATCTTATCATCTTCAAAAACATTGTGGTGACCTACCTTTTGCCACTCCTTGTAGGTCCAACAAGTTTAGAGGTATTACCATCTTTCAATGGCGGCGGAAGTCTCTGAAGTCCTAGCTCGCATGATGTTGGATTTCATTTTCATGATTAGCAATCTGAAATGTTGCTAAGAGTTGCCACTAGCCTATTGGGATCGGCTAGAAATCATCAAGACACATGAGTGCCATCTCGATTCCTATGCAACTAGAGCTTTCAAGTTCAAGGATTGTTTACGCTAAGTAAATAATTAGAGCTCTTTCGGCACCTAACTAGTTAATATTTCCTAAATAATTGCACATTTTACATATCATTTTAAGCTTATCAATAATCTACCAGCACTAAATGATCATGCATAATGTTTTTTCTGTCATTTCGTGCAATTACCTATTAACCTTGTCCTAATATCTAGAAAAAGTAATTAACAGGCAATTTATCAAAAGATAGTAGTACAATAAATACTCAATCACGTAAAATATGCAAATATTAGAATGGAATGTAGAAATGCAAACCAAATTTATAATGTGATATTTAAAGAAAACAACTCTGATACATGGATTAGATATACGTTGAAATCAAATCAAATTAGATGTCAATCTTCAATCACCAAGTCCTCATTGAGCTACCATCTCCATGGCCATCACCATTGATCGCCACATTAGAATATCAATCTGATGTATCAATTATTTGGAGCATGCACTCACTCAAAGAAGATAGATAGCAAAGTTCAGCAAATTACAGGATTAAAACAAGCATTTTGAATAAACCCTAAATTACCTTGCTCATTTATTTTGTTAAGATATGCATTATAGAACAAATTATTCGTGCATTCAAATGTTAAGTTAAAAACTAAATGATGCAAATTTAAACATGGAAAAAAGTCATATGCAAGCATATGAAGCCTAATAGACATAATAGGCAATAGAGGCATTTCCTACATATTTCATATTTTCTATCATTTTCTAGAATTTTATTATTTTTAATATTTTATTTATTTTTATTAAAAGGAAATCGGGTCAGTCACTGGACCCAACTTGGACAAGTCTTGACTTAGGCCTCCACGGCTTGGGTGCAAACATGGGTTGGGCTCACGGCGTGAGCCTAATCCATGGGTTAAGCTATACTAAAAAGGATACAAATGAAGCAAACACCAAAAAACCTTAAGCCCAACTCCTACCTTACTGAAATAAACAACGTAGACCTAGCAGCCTCTCTTCCTCCCAACATTATCCCAATCAGACCCCCAAAACTAGGCCTTAGCCCACTCCATTATTCATCATCTTCTTCATCACGCGAGCTGCTTAATATCGTCTTCCTCCTAATGCAATTGGCGTGTGTGCCTTGGGCCACATCAGGACCTAACTAACGGATGTCGCTCTATTTGCACGTCATCGATGGGACCTACTCAACAAGCTAATGCCAAGGTTGGTCACTAGAATCTACATGCCAATGTGGTGCGAAGTACTCTTTACTGCGGTTCTACTTATCCACTACAACGTCCACATCTGATCGTGCCACCACTGGCCGTCGAGCTTGCTTCCTCACGACTGCTCTTCGAGAGCTCTCTTCACAAGCTCTTCGTTATTGCTTCTTGGTACCCGTGACCCTCTTCTCCCTACCATGCTAGTCAGATCAGCTCACCACGGCATCGCTAGGCTTGCTCACCTTTGGTCTAAGTTGTGTGTCACCTCTGGCCATGTTGCTCGCGCATTGCCATTTGTGGCCATGCTTACTCACATCTCACTCTGTTGGATTGTTCTGGTCATGATGGCTTGCCGCCATTACCGACTGCGTAGGCCTGACGATGACGATGGGCCTCGACGATGAGGAGGTCGTGAAGGTCCTGAGCTCCCTCTGTTGCTCTCTCCCCCTTCCCAAAAAAAATTAGGCTTTTGCCCTCGAGTCCAACCCTCACATTATTGCTCTTTTGGATGATCATGCCCTCCCCCCTCTCTCGACTCTCTTATAAGCCTGGGTATTAAAAAAAAGAAAGAAGAGGGGATTTTGTGGAGAAAGAAGAGAGAGAGCTTGGCCGATTTGTCACTGTAGAAGAGTGTGAGGAGAAATAGTGAGTGATGTGAGTGTATGAAGGAAGGAGTGAATGAGTGGGAGGGGGGTAGGGAAGTGAGGATAGGAGAGAGAGTGCTATGAGTGATAGAGAGAGCATGTGGGCCTCTTGACAATGGGAAATAAAAGAGGGGCAAATGAGGGTAGCCCAAGAGGAAAAAAGAAAAAAAAATGTGTGCTAGGGCTCATCCCTACGGCTTGGGTAGAGCTGGTCGATCTAATTTTTGTAATTTTTGGTTTTATACTTTTTATTTTACAATAAAATTAAGAAAAGATGCATATTTAACTAATTACAGTATTATATTTGTGAAGAAAATAAATACAAGACTGCTAAAAATTAGCGTCAATAGGTGCATCTCTTGGAAGGGGGCTTGAAGAGGTTGCATTCCAAATTGCACGACACCTAACCTTGTCGGCAAACTAACCTAACTACACTTTGGGAGACCGCCAAAGCATGACCCACTCGGTAAATTAGCCGTATGTTAGTAGCCTTTTGCAACTCAGGTGAATATTATTTGGGAAAATGCAACCTTGGAGTTGAAACTTGTCATTTGGCTCATGGATCGCATTTCTTCGAGGCGTTTTTAACGGGTTTCGACATTGCTCTCAGCACATCAATCGAGACCTAGAAAGATGATTTTAGTAACCAGGAATAGTACGACCATGTAACGCATGAGCTTGGCCTTTACTCAGCATTGCGTTTGCTCTGGGTTTTTTAGGCTCACTAGAGTTGAGAAGTTGTTGAAATTGGTTTAAGGATGCTAAAGCTCACCTTTCCTGTTCAAACAAGATTAGCTCAACCAAATACTAATGCCAATAAACATCTATAATAGGTTCCTATATAGCTCGAAACTTATCACAAATAACCAAGCTACCCACATTGTGTCCCTACACAACTCAGGACTTACGAAGCAAAATGCCCTTGGGAATTGGCATGACTATGTAATGCACGGGCTTGGCCTTCACTCAACATTATATTTGTTCTGGGCTTTTAGGCTCACCAGACTTGAGGGGACTTGCTTCGGGAACTGGCTCCGGGGCTTCCCACCTCTTTGTACCTGCTTAAGCAATGTTAGCTCAAACAAATAACAACACCAATGAACACCTACAATAGGTTCCTACACAACTCATAAGTTATCAAAGATAATAGAATTACTCACGTTGGGTCTCTACACAACTCACTTATGGAACAAACTGCCCTCAAGAATTAACACAACTATATAACCATGAGCTTGGCCTTCACTCAGCACTATATTTGCTTTGGGCTTTTAGGCTTACATACTTGAGGAGAACTTTTCGGGGAATTGACCCCGGGTCTTCTCACGTCTCCGTACTTGCTCAGGTAATACCAATGAATATCTACAATAGGTTCCTACACAACTCAAAACTTATCACAGATTATAGAACTACTCACATTAGGTCCCTACACAACTCAGGACTTATGGAAGAAATTGCCCTCAAGAATCGGCATGACTATGTAATACATGGGCTTGGCCTTCATCAGTATTGCGTTAGCTCTAGGTTTTTAGGTCCCTAGACTTGAGGAGACTTGCTCGAGGAACCGTCTTCGGGGCTTCATGCCTATTCATACCTGCTCAACCATAGTTAGCTAAAGTGAACAACAACACCAATGAGCATCTACAATAGGTTCCTACGTAGCTCGAAACTTATCATAGATAATAGAACTGCCTACGTTAGGTTCCTACATAACTTAGGACTTATGGAACAAACTTCCTTTGGGGAATCAATACGACCATGTAACGCATGGGCTTGGCTTTCACTCAACATTGTATTTGCTCTAGGCTTTTAGGCTCACTAGACTTGAGTAGACTTGCTCAGGGAACTGGCTCTAGGGCTTCATGCTTCTCTGTACCTAACTAGACAAGGTTAGCTCAAACAAATAACAACACCAATGAACATTTACAATAGGTTCCTACACAACTCGAAACTTATCATCGATTACAAAACTGCTCACGTTGGGTCCCCACAAAACTCAAAACTTATGGAACAAACTACGCTTGAGAATTGGCATGATTGTAAGGTGCATGGGCTTAGCCTTCAGTCAGCATCGTATTTGCTTTAGGCTTTTAAGCTCACCAAACTTGAGGGGACTTGCTTGAAGAATTGAATTCAGGATTTCATACATCTCCATACCTACTCAGGCAATGTTAGCTCAAATAAACAACAACACCAATGAACATCTGCAATAGGTTTCTACGCAACTCAGAACTTATCATAGATAACCAAACTACTCACATTAGGTCCCTGCACAACTCAAGATTTATGGAACAAATTGCCCTTGAGAATTGGCATAACCGTATAACGCATGGGCTTAGCCTTCATTCAGCATTGTGTTTGCCTTGGGCTTTTAGGCTCACCAGACTTGAGGGGGCTTACTCAGGGAATTAGCTCGAGGGCTTCACCCTCTTTGTTCCTACTCAGGCAAGGTTAGCTCAAACAAATAACAACACCAATGGACATCTACAATAGGTTCCTATATAACTCAGAACTCACCATCATTTACAATAAACAATGATTGAATATCCTCAAGAAGTATCCATAATGTATAGGACGACGAGACTCTCTTGCACTCCTCCTAAGAAGCTGGGTATCAGAAGCTCCCATTAAACCAGAGATTGGTGTCTAAACCTGTGCAACATGCAGTGTTTCATTGATTTCTTCTTGTAAAACTATTTTGCGTCCATCGCTACCTTCTTAAATGATCTGATTCTCAAAAAACAAAATGACGTGTTTACTGATCCAAACTCTTTGATCAGAGTGAAAATAGAAATAATATCCAAGGCTTTCTTTTGGATATCTAATGAAGTGACCCTATTCAAACCTTGCCTCCAACTTATATGTCTTTAGCTTCTCAACGAAAGTTGGACAACCCCAAATCTTAACATGATTAAGACTTGGTCTCCTACTATGCCATATCTCATAGGGTGTTATAGGTACAAACTTGGACAGCACTCTATTTAGTATATACGCAACGGTCTCAAGGGCATATATAAGTAAATTGGTGTAACTCATCATGGATTGACCATATCCAATAGAGTATGATTTCTCATTTTTGAGACACCGTTATGCTCTAGAGTAGTAGGAGGTGTCCATTATGATAGAATGCCATTTTGCGTTAGATAATCTAGGAATTCGATACTAGTGTATTTGCCACCTTGATCAAATCGAATTACCTTAATACTCTTTCATGTTTACTTTTCTACTTCATTTCTGAATTGCTTGAACTTTTCAAAGGATTTAGATTTAAACTTCATCAAATACAAATAACCATACTGTGAGTCATTGGTAAAGGTAATGAAGTCGGAATGGCCGCTTCTAGGAATCTAATTAATTGGTCCACATACATCTGAATGTATCAATTCGAGTAAGTCGGTAGCTCGTTTACTATGCCCCAAAAGGGGCACTCTGGTAATTTTTCTTTGAAGACATACATCACAAGCTAAGTACAGTTCAAAACGAAATGGATTGATATACCCATCTTTACTCGACTTATCTATTCTGTCTTCTCCATTATGACCTAATCTGAGAGGCCAGAGATACTTGGATTTAGACTATCTCTAGGGTGTTTACTAATGGTATTCACATCGAAATATTTCTGCTCATTGAGGTTGGTAATCATATTACTAGACATCGTAATAGTATAAAGATTGTTTATAATGTACCAGAACTAATATATCTTCCATTATGAAAAATGGAACATTTATCTTTAGCATAAGAAAAATTCATAATTCACTTTTACTAAGCATGGTACAGGGATAATGTTTCTTATAGTATTTTCATATTACAAACAATTCTATAAAACCATTACATGTCCTGAGCGTAAACATAAATGACATATTCCTATTGCTATGGCAACAACTCTTGCTTCATTCATAAATGTCAGGACAATTTCGTTTCGTCCCGACACCCTACTTATGTCCAGATTTTGTAATGACATGCAAATGTGAGGCGTTGCAGTAGAATCTAAAATCCATAAGCTGGATTCACACTAATCAAATTAGTCTCAATTAGCATGGATACCATATAAGGTCGGTCCTTGGGCTTCACTTTCAAGCTCACAAGGTACTTCTTATAGTTCCTCTTTCAATGCCCTATTTGACTATAGTGATGATACTGCTCTTTTTAATTGTTGGCTTTGGCTGCATAACTCCCTTTTTAGGCTTTCTCTTTTTTTTTTTTCGAAGAAGTCCTACTTCTCAAAGCTGAAGTTTTAGCTACAGTTATTATATTTGGCCTTGAGTTAGGCATTTCCTTCTCATACATCACAAGAAAACTATGCAACTCAGGTAGGGTTTTCTCCATATTACGCATGTGGAAGTTCTAGACAAATTTAGAGAATGACTCAAACAAAGATTAGAGAATCAAATCCACAGTTAGCTCATTGTCCATAATGAGATTCAATCTCACCAGCTCTTCAATGTGCCAAATCATCTTGAGGACATGATCATTCATAGATGATTCTTTAGCCATCTTCATACAGTATAGTACTTTAGATATCTCATATCTTGAGCTGTGATTATTCTCATTGAAGAATTCCTTCAGATGTAGAATAATCGACCTAGCACTATCCATATTCTCATATTTCTTTTGGAATTTATTATTAATAGAAGCAAGCATGTATGACCTAACTTTTAGGTTATCCTCCTTCTACTTCTCATAAGTGTCATGTTCCTTCTGGGTCACAGTCTTAGGGAACGAAGATGGAATTTTCTTATCAAGCATATATCCAAGCTTCTCTAGGTTGAGGAAGTATTCCCAAATTCCTTAGGAAATCATTAAAACTAGCGTCAGTCAAGTAGTTCTTATCAAGAATTGAGGCTATCGGGTTTGTATTCACCATTTTCGCAAAGTAAATAAAAGTCCGTGTAGAAAACTATGTGTTAGGTGTTGTACTTTCAAAAAGGACTATTTCATTATGGCTTTTCAATGAAATAGATGCTCTCACTAAATTTATCGAATCTCACACCTCAAATGAGAGATGGTAATCCTTTTTGGGTAGGATTACTAGTGGGAATTGGAGTCCCATCAGTTCATGGTTCACCTCACCTAATATTTATTGGCGTTCCATGAACTTGATGAGTGGTTCACATAACCAACGCATCATATGCGTGTCCCAATCATGACTTTGGCCTCTAGATCATGAAAGTTTCACCCGATAGTTATTTACCTCATGATCATAGTTTAGTCTATCCCATTGTCTCTTGAAGGTATTGAAAATGCAAACGACCCCTCACCTAACGGTCATTGGAAATCGTCTGGTTTCAATCCCACAACATCTAATGTTGAATGGAGTGGTCCGATATTATAATCGACAATTGACTCCTATGTATCCATAGCGATTCAACCAATCATTATAATGAAAGACCCAATCACGATGATGGAGGGCCACAAGTCTAAACCCCTTACAACTTAATATGAAAATAAGAAGATTTTTGGCCATGAAAAATTCTTACCTACCCATGCTAACATTTAGCACGTTTCCCTAACTAGGTTTTATCTATTGACTTCACTATTCAAATTCTACCAGTCCTAGCAACAACTAGTAGCAGAACAAATATCGACCAACCCAATAACAATACCATCCACCAAAATAGATAAATAGACATCCTATCTAGTCATCTTTTCTAATAAGATAGGCATAAACCGAAATAACGGGATCATTAATGAAATTGCAAGGAATAGCCCAAAAACTCATCAAGATGACTTTGAAATGCGAAAATCCACCATCAGTCATAGCAAAGAAGTGGCTTGTGATTAGTAGCTTATTTCCAAGCACCCAACTAAATTTCAACTCATTCCAAGTGAAAACAATTTTTCGATTCAAGATTGATCGAGTCCTGATTCTTTCCAAGTTGATCTCTATCAACTTCGATAGACCTCGAAAATGAAAATTGATTTTCTTACATGTGAAATGGTCTATCGTAAGAACCATAATGAACTAGATCAACCAAATGCATGAATATACCTAAGGAAGGCTCATACCACTTATTGGGTTTCGTATGGGAACTTTCGAAATTTTTCATCAAAATAGAGCAAATGCAGCAGAATAAAACATAACCCGTATGTGGATCTTCCTTAGGAATCATTTGTGCATTTCAATCAAAAAAAAAAAAAACTAAAACATGCCTCAAGATAATTCAAGGCTTATTTCAAGGAGCATGCTTGAGCCTCTAGACCTAACATGCCACCAATCACACGGTGATGGAAGATACAGCTTGCGGACAATCGCTCCTTAATCGTGCTAGCAACTCTTGAGATCCGATGAACCAATCTCTAACTTTGATCCGGAAACAACCTCACAACTCTCAAGTGTTCCGTGCGAGAACAATTCTCACATATGCATAAAACAAATGACATGAAACGCACTCAAACAAAGGGGAAACGGGTTGAGAAAACCAAGGAAAATCTCTCCTTTCCTTCAACCCCTAACCTCTATAAATAGGGGTTAGGGTAACCCCTAAACCGCCCTAATTTAGAACGGTTTTGGACGATTATTGGTCCATCACCTTTGGCTTGGTCAAAGGCAGTGGCACTGCCAGCCAATCTTGCCCCACTATAACCTTGTCTCACTGTCCATCTTCGCTTCGCATTGTGTGATCTTATCACTTTTTCTAATGGACAATAAACCTGATCTCTTTTATTGGATAAGAAATCTTATCTCTTATCCTTTAAATAATAAACCTTATCATCTTGTGATTCATGTAGATATCACATTAGTGTGACATCATGCTGAGATCATGTTTGTATCACATGCTTATCCGTTCATGATTAGAAATTAGAATCAAATCACATTTGATCTAATTTCGCTCAACTATTTCTAAAGTCAAGATTGCAAACACCTTTGCAATTTTGTCTTCCATTTCAATGTCGTCACACATTGGTTATGGTGTGTGACATCCCTGGGTTCACCATTAACCTAGACATATATTAACCAATTAGTATCATCAAGAGCATTGATTGTCTGTAATCAATCTTTGAGTCTCACAAGCCATGAGTGATATCTAGCAATATATCAAGGCTATCTAGACAGTGTGAATGTTGCAAGAACATAATAAATATGTCAGCTTTGGCTATAATGTAATTCGACCCTTCTGTCGTACTATATCCTGATCGAACAAATGCCATGGATTATAGTCAAGTTGCTCTATTTGGGCGTCACCAATGGGGCCTACTTGACAAGCCAATGCTAGGTTTCGTCACCAAAATCTGCACACTAGCACTAACATCAAGTGTTGCTCTCCAATGTTCTGCTCGTCTACTGTAGCGTTGCCGTGCTATATCTAGCCATCAGGCTATGCTTGCTCCCCGACCACTTCTCAAGAGCTCTCCTCATAAGCTCCTTGCTATTGTTCCTCGGTATCGAGAGACTCTTTTTCACCACCATGCTGGTCAGACCTGCTCACCAACGTGTTGCTAGAATTGCTTGCCTCTAGTTTGGGTTGTGCATCATCTCTTGCCATGTTGCTCACGCACTACCATTTGTGGGCATGCTCGCTCACCGCTCACTCCATTGGATCTGCTCGTAGCCATGACAGCACGACCACCATCACTAGCTCCTTATGCATCGACGACGATAACAATCGCAAGAGGGTTTGCCTAAGCTCCCTGAGCTGCTCTCTCTCCCCCATTTCCCCCCCCCCCCCCCCCCTAAAAAAAAAAAAATCGAAAGCTTCTTGCTCTCCAGTCCAGCTCTCACATTTTTTCTCTTTTGGACTATTAGGGCCTCTCCCCTCTCTCTCGCCCTCTTATAAACCTAGGCAGCTACTTCTTCTCCAAGTTTCATTATGTGGAGAAGAAGAGATGAGATCTTTGGCTGATTTGTGGCTGCAGAAGAGTGTGAGAGAAATAGTAAGTGACATGAGTGTGTGTGGGAAAGAGTGATGTCAGTGGGAGGTGTGGTAATGAGTGAGGATGGAGAGAGAGTGATGTGAGTGATAGAGAGACATGTGGGCCTCTTGACAATGGGAAATAAAAGAGGGGAAAATGGGCCAGCCCAAGAGGAAAAAGGGGGAAAAAAAAAAGTGGGCTGAGGCTTGTTTGCACGAGCTCGTGTTGACCTAGCTTGATCTGAGTTTTGTAATTTTTGGTTTTTTACTTTTTTATTTTACAATGAAACAAGAAAAGATGCATATTTAACCAATTAGGCATATTCTATTTTATGAAGAAATAAAACACAGGACCACCAAAATTAGGTGTCAATAAACATCATAAGGGGTTTTTCCTAACAAAGTGAAAATAACAATTTTTAAAAAAATCTTAAATGTGGACGAGTCATGTATTTTAATATGAGTATTGTATGAGGTGTTCGAAGTCCTATCATATCCAGACATCAATAATTTTTGTTTCAAAAGTTGTTTCTATTTCTACATCTGTTTCTTCCTCGCTTTCTTCCCTTTCTTCTGTTTCTGAGGTTTCTTTGAATTTTTTAGTAACAATGGGAATGGTATTTTGCGTACATGGATAATTTTCGTCTATAAAGTCAACTGCACTAATATATATATATATATATATATATATATATATATATATTGCTTGGATCAAATTTAAAAATATATTTAGCCATGATGCAGTTAACTTCGTCCATCATTTTGTTTAGCCCATCACCCAGAAATTTCAAATTGGTCCTCTCTTATCTCTATAAAAAAACTACAAGATGTTGCAACTGAAAAGCACCAAAGCAGCATAATTTTTCTCCAGAAAGAAACTTGAAAGGACGAACTTTCAAATCCCTCAATTTCCAACAAAACATGGCCATGAAAGTCGAGGTTGTCTCCACAGAGACCATCAAGCCTTCCTCTCCAACTCCATCTCACCTCAGGAACTTCAAGCTCTGTCTCCTTGACCAACTGGCTCCTCCGTTTTACGTTCCGGTCATCCTGTTCTACATCTCTCCCGATGACAAGGTGGCGCCAAACTCTGCCTCGTTCACAGGACACTTGAAAACTTCACTCTCCCAGGCACTTTCCCTCTTCTACCCTCTAGGTGGAAGGGTGAAAGGCAACGCCACCATCAATTGCAACGACGAGGGGGCGCTCTATTTGGAGGCGAAAGCTCACATCAAGTTGTCCGAAGTCCTGTCAAACCCAGACATCAATCAGCTGCAGCAATTCCTCCCGTTCTCTCCTTACAGAGTCGCTCCCAACATTGAGGAACAGGTCATTGTAGGGATCCAAGCCAACTTCTTCAACTGTGGCGGCATCGGAATCGGCATCTGCATCTCTCACAAGATCGCTGACGGTGCGTCGGTCTCTGCTTTCCTCACCACATGGTCAGAAATTGCCCTCAATGGCATTGACGGCGAAGCCAGCCTCATCACTCCCTTCTTGAAAGCATCGGAGCTCTTCCAACCAAAGGACATAAACTTCCAAATGCCATCTGGGGTCATCAGCATTGAGAAGCTTTCAACCAAGAGGTTTCGATTTGACAGCGAGAGCTTGGCCCGCCTCAGGGCCAGGTTCGGGAGTGCCTCTCCTACTTGCACTGAGGCCGTGACGGCCCTCATATGGAAATCCGCCGTGGAAACCGCGAGGAAGAGGCTGGAGAGGAACGATAACTATCCCCCATCATCTGCAGTCACATGTGGTGAACATCAGAAGCAGGATGAGGCCACAACCATTGCCTGAGAATTCCTTGGGCAATCTGTGGCAGTCCATTGTGGCACCACTCATGGAACCAAACAAGCGATATGAATTGCAGGACTTTGCAGGCGTTCTCAGGAAATCAATAAGGGCAGTTGATGCCGAATATCTGAGCATGCTTCGAGGTGAGATGGGATTGACCAAAGCCTGCGAGAGCCTCATGGCAGCGCGGAAGTTGGCAGCCGCGTCTGCCGGAGAGATCGAACTCTACAGGTTCAGCAGCTGGGCAAGGTTCCCGTTCTACAAGGTGGATTTCGGCTGGGGAAGGCCTGCTTGGGTGTGCACCACCAGTGTTCCGATGAAAAACGTGGTGATTTTGATGGGAACAGGGAGTGGTGATGGGATCGAAGCATGGATCACCTTGGCGGAGCACGACATGATCGAGTTTGAACGCGACGATGAGTTGCGACAGTTCATTGCGCCGAAGCCCATTGTGAAGCAAACTATGATAGAGATACTCTATCGTTTGTTTGTTCGTCTGCTTGATTCAAGGTTTCCTATGTTCGTTTACTTAGATGTCATAAACTGGTTTAATTGTTCGTGCATTATTTATGCATGTGTGATTCAAACCGCATGTGGAAGTATGTTCAAAGTTCTATAAGCTTCTATTTTTCTTGTTCCCTCTATGAACGCTTCAGTGGGGAAAACCTTGTTGCGATGATGCCATACGCAGGTAACATGGACCGTGGCATATTCTGAAAAAACAATATGTCTTAAAGGTATTTTGGTCGAGTTACATATGAATATTTCAAGAAGCCAATTGATTCTGGGTGATTTTCATTTACCCCATGTTTCAAGCAATTTACCAAAAAACGAACATGTATAGCACATTCTGGGGGAGAATTCAAAGAGGGCCGGCGGTGGCCTGGAGGCCGTTACATTTTTTATTGGCGAATACAAATATTAAAATCTCGACTAACATGTATAACATCTTTAATCTTTGAGTCAACCACTATGAAGTATTTCATCAACATACGTGTAAAAGTTGTGTGACTACGGTCGGCTGCTTTAAAAGTTAAGCTGTTAGATGAAATTGCCATTTGAAATTCAAATATTCTAACACTTTCCCTAAAGTGTAGGCTGTACTTTGCCTTATTATGACCATACAGGAAAGGCAAAGAGTAGTGGTATCACTAAAATTTCACATGGTATCAGAGTAACAAATCCCAAGTTCAAATATTCCTAGATTTCTATTTGCCTCATCATTACATATTTTTATGTTTTTGTTTTAGGCCAAAGTCCAATATGCATGTGAGGGAGAGTGTTTGAGTATTCTAATATTAATGCATGTTCTAATCTAATAACTTAAACTTTTAGAACAACTAGTAATGGTCCTACCAAAGCTTTACATCAACATGTATAATTTTGGGGAATACAAAAAAAGTTCTAAATCAATTTTGCATTGGTGCCAATTCAAATTGCATTGAAACCAATTCAAATTGAACCTAATTAGTCCTAAACCGTTTGCATTTATGCTAATTGAGTTCATCCAGTCAATTTTAGCCAGAAATGTTGACGTGGATGTCGCAGTCCTACATGGTTCAGTTGGTATTGACGTTGATAATTTTTTATAATTTTCATTGAATTTTTAGTATTTAGGCCACCCTCTCTAACCAAAGAGAAAGAAAAAGGAAAAAATAATTAAAATTTAACTTTTTAAAAGAAAATTATTAAAAATTATCCATTTTGCCCCAGCTGCACCACGTAGGTTGCTGGCATCCACATCAGCGATTTTTTGCTGAAATTTTTTCAATGGACTCAATCGTAACAAATGCAAAAATTTTAGGACTAAACTCGTTCAATTGAAAGGTTTATGATTGAACTGGCACCAATATAATAGGTTTACGGATTTTTTTGGTACTTTTGCGTCAATCTAT
Source organism: Psidium friedrichsthalianum (assembly GCA_019149425.1). Taxonomy (NCBI): domain Eukaryota; kingdom Viridiplantae; phylum Streptophyta; class Magnoliopsida; order Myrtales; family Myrtaceae; genus Psidium; species Psidium friedrichsthalianum. Next base: position 17,303 of record JAGVVM010008904.1, read on the forward strand.
CCATACATGGGTCCCTTATGTGTCATGCATCTTGATCCTTGATAATGTTGCTTGATTTGATAAAGCAAAGTAAGAGGGTTGACTAGATTTATTTCTTCTCTATGTTAGATAGTCATCCGTTCCATAATGTCAAAAGTCTAATCAATCTAGGGTGGCCGCAGTAAATTGGTTAACTTATAGACGGAGCATTTTGGTTAATCATGTTGACATGTCAACTAAAGTAAGATCAAAATGGATAAATAGCATGCCGAAGATTTTTTCATCAAAAGGTTCCTATGAATCTTTTATGAAAAAGAAGGAAAATTCTACATCGACTATTTACAAGCTCTAGGGTACCTTATTTCAGTGGGGTTCTTATAGACTTTGTGCGTGTTGAGGTATTATAATTGCACATATCATTTTAAGTTTTTGGATTTGCCCTAATTTATTTTGCGTGAGGGACCTCCCATTCGTTAATTTCAATACTTGTCATTCCTATTTCAATTTGTACATGGGAGGGAGTGTTAAAAATTCCCACGCATCTTCTTATCTTCTTAATCTTTTGGATTGGACTTTTCTAGCAATATGTTTGAATAATTTAAAATAGCATGTCATGTGATTGTGGTTTAGTACCCATTGGAAACTGTAGTTTTTCCCATCATGTTCGGCGCCCCTAAAGCAAATATTTTAGATCCTCGTGAACATTAAGAAGGGTGAGTTCATACAGACCATAACCTTTTTTTTTTCCCCTTATTGTCCCTCGCTTAATCTCAAAGACATAATGAGACTGCACCAGTTACTAACTTTAGATGGCAAGGGGATTTGTTCCGTAAAACAATTATTGACTTGGGTTCAAGCCTTTCGTTGGAAGCACTTCGAAAGTAAAATCCTCAATGCATCAGGTCAATGTGGGGAAATGCATCCTTAAAATCATCCGATAAAGTTGAATCTGGTCCGACAAGAAGTCTATTGTACTACGAATTAAACTGAATAATAAATGAGAAAGAATTACTGATAAAGATTGGATAAAATAAATGGCTGCTATGTGTTGCTTGAGAAGAATGCGGAAGACTAAATTTCAGTATATTTCGATATATATAAAAGAGTATATGAAAGCCTATTTATAGGCTTTATTACAGGATTATCTAAGAAAATCAAATTATATATGCATAATCAAAATACATATAGAAAATCAGAGAAAATATCCAAAATATCTCTAGAAGTTATCTAAAATATCTCTAATAGTATTACTGATTGTGGATCATTCTCTCGGCTATTTATAGCCAAATAGAAGAGGTAATTGATGATGAAGGTTATTATTTCAAATCTTAACTATTGTGAGATTCTAGGCCTTGAGTCTTTGATCTTCGCGACATGATCTGGTATCCGCTTGCTCTTATCCGTCAATCGGTTTGGCTTCTACCCACCTTTCATGCCCATGTTTCCACAAGCAACTTTTCTTTAATTAATTTTGTCTCCATAGATTGGCCCTTACCGACACTGGCTACCAAGTTCCGTTGCCGATCTCAGCTAAGGCTCAAATTGACTTTTCGACAATACTTCTCGAGCCTCAGGGGCTCATCGGGATCGGGCAATTTTTGAGGGTCCACATATGTCACGTTTGAAAAGAGTTAAAATGATTTCTATTAAACATATCAAACATTTGACCTATATATATATATCAAATATAATATATATATTTTTCGAGTTCTGAGCTGTTCGCCGTCGGTTTGTTTCACTGTTCTGACGCTTGATTTCACTTCCAGTCCTCAATAGCCACGTAGCGTAATCGGCGGAATTATGTCTTTGCTGCGATCCTTCTGGTCTATGATAATCGTTTCTCGGGATTTTCTTTCTCCCTCGCGCATCATGTTCAGGGTCACATTTTTACCTCCGCGAAGCTTTCCTCATCTTCAACCTTTCTCCTTCTCTCGGATCTGGACTCTTCTTCTGTCAAATTTTACCATGTCTTCTTCCAAGGTGGGTCGCTCACTTATTCATCTCGTCTTGAGCAACTTCGAGAATCCGAAAACAACGGTTACTTCCTTGTCATTATTGAATTGCCACGACTCAAGTCAGCGGCAAGTCATTATGGGTCCTCGTTTCCTTAAACCACAAATCCATGAACCCCTTCAGTGTCGTTTACCACGGTGTGTCGAGACCATTTAGTCGGTTGCTTCTTCACAACGTTGCCTTTCCTTCCTTTGACCCTATTTTTCATGAATGGCATTGAGACTGAGGTCGTACAAGGCAGAAACCTGGCATGCTGCCAAAATTGACGAAGCCCTTGAGTTCTGTTGTTTCGATTGGAGCTCAATGCGGTCTTATAGGCGGCTTGACCTGCTTCTGGTGTCCTTCGACTAACCATTTCTTCTTCAGTTCTAGGCCTATAACAGTTACCCTTCTTGACATCTATGTCATCACTGGTTTAGTCCTTGTGGAGCTGGCGATAGCCATGCTGAATCAACCAAATGCTCTTTCTTTCACTACTCCATCGACTTGTCTTATGGCGGCTTAAGTATGTAGAAAACAGGGCGAACCGCCCCTGTTGGAGTTGTCAAATACTTCGGAGACCCTTGTTTCTCACATCGGGCATACCCACGTGAGCTTAGGGAAACAGAAGTATGAACCAACGACATGTGATCCCTATGCACGGAATGCGAGGGGTTCAGGGCAGCACCCCCGACACGGAGGTCCTGTTGGCCGGTTAGAGGACGGGGATTCCACTCCCCGGTGAGGGGACGGCTGCCCCACTCGCCGGTAAGCGAGCAAGGGCGTGGGGATAGCGCCCGAGAAAAATTTCGGTTTTAGACTTTTTATTTAATTTGGTCCATTAGTTGTGGGGCCCGTTTTGAGCCTATATATATTGTTTTTCGTTCATTGTAATCGTGCGACAGAAAACCTAATAATATAGACTGCATGACATAACCCTTTTCTGGGTGAACTGGGTAAAATCGCATTGTTCGTTTTTCTTTTCTCTGCCGTTTTTCCGATTCGATTAGATAAACCTCATCAGTCCAATAAGAACATATTGCTTTTCTCCTGTTCTGGCTGTCGAAGTATGTTTTCTTCATCCCAGCATTGAGGATTTCGAAAGACCTGGCAAACCTAGCCTTGTGTCTTGTCGAGGGTGAGCTTTTCACACTTGGTCGCCTCATTTTGGCTGTTCTTTATAGAGGCTACATTATGCATCGATATCGATAGGTGAAGATACTTCGGGTGTATTCTATGGGCCTTTCTGAATTCTTCAAGCATGGGTCAAACTCTATTTTTTTCGCTATTTACTGAGGATAAATTATTTCGCCTCTTGAAGAGACAAGTCTCCGCCCTACTTTTGAGGCACTAGAGAAACCAATTTGTTGAGTTGCAGGCTTAAACCTATCCCTGCAGTTTGCTTTGGCCTTTCAATATTTTCTCAGTTGGTTTTATGAATGCACCCTCGACTCATTTGATTTCTGTCCCCTATCTCGACTGGAATTGATCGAATGTGGCCTTGATTTGAATTCATTCTAAATGAATGCGAGAATTCTGCTTTCCATATTAACCTCTTGCACCTGCCTCTGAGTTATCTGTAAAGTGCAAGCCCAAACCTGGCTTCGAATTTACTCTCTTCGCTATTGGTGCGTCACCAATTTGACTTGTCCCGTTCATACCAATGCCTATCCTTGCCTCCATGGAATTCCCTTCTATACAGAAAAATTACTCTGCGCCCTTTCACTGCTGTAAAAAAAAAAA